>WURT03645410.1:0-18323 GCA_009936505.3 Holothuria glaberrima | reverse complement strand
AGAGGTACCCTAGGAAAAAGTGAGGCCTCCCAATACAAGTCTGTTGCCTATGCTGTTTACAGTGGGTTGCAGACAATGATACGTCAACAGTTTTTGTAGGTTATGTTGATGAAGTGTGAATTGGAAATGTCTGTTGAATGCAGTAATGCATTAGCGGAGAAGGGAATTGCCATCTAAAACCCTGTGGCATTTTCCTGAAAAAAAAAAGATTCAGTACAAATGTAAGGAGCTAACATTGAAATATTCCATATCCTAGCATGTAGTATTTCCATGCAATCCTCTAATTAAAGGGGAATGCAGCCACCCCAATCAGAGTTAGTATGCCATGTCATTCTAGCTCATAAATGGCCTATTTTGATCATGTGACAACATTTTTTGTCAGTGAATTGCAAAATTCAAAGAGAATTGCTCCTTCCTTTACCTATTGTTAATAATAGTTATGTTCAAAATGTCTTCAGAGGTGCTTGTAATGCAATAAGAGGAGATATGCAAGAGTTTACTGATTTTTCAAAGCAATATTTTGGGGTGACTACCTACTGCCTTTAAACTATTGTGAGCATCATGTGGAAATTGTAGGCTGTAGTTGCATCTGCCATGCTTTTGTTACATACTGTAGGTTACAGTGGAGGGAAATGTTGTGTTTAAAATGTACCAACATGACACACACAGAAAATATCTTTAATCATTATTAAACCATTCAGTCCCACCAATAAACTCTAGCAGTAGTTTTGTCTCCTCAAAAAAGTGTGCATTACAAGAGTAATGGATGTTGCATCATTTGAATTTTTGAAAGTTGAGGAGAACAAAGTTTGTATAACAAATAACAGAATTTCTTTCTGTGAGAGCCTTATTTCTTGAAAAGAAAGCTACAATACTGCCTTATTTTGAATTGTTTATTATTCTCTTTCTATTAATATGGGTTTTTATGGGTTAAGTTTGTTTTATTTTTGCAATAAAATGGACATTGCTGCAAAATGGAACAAAGGCCTATTGGCATTTGACAGAAACTTTTGAAAGTAAGGTCAAAAGGTCAACTAGGCTTTGAATGTTCTGCTGTCTTTGGTAAATGTCATATCCTTTGCTGGGAATAAGTTTTGTGATGGGCAGTTCCTTCCCGACAAGTAGTATGCAGTATATACAGAGTCAGGCAGTCCGTCAAAAAAGATGTGAACTAGTAATTAATCAGATAAATTAATCACATTTAGTTTTAATGTTTTAATGTCCTAAATTTAAAGCATGAAAATTTGAACTGTAAATGTTGAATCCACCCTGCCCCTCCTACCACCTTTCTGCATTTTAAACCCTCACTTGTAGGTAATAAAGTGACTACGGTTAACACCCTCCGCAGAGGGCACTCTCCTCCACTGTGTTATTAAGACTTTGTCGGGACCTTATAAATGGTATTAAGTGGGGGTTACAAATGTAGACAGGAGGTAAGTATCAGGGCTCTTAGATTCCTAAACCAGGGAGTTTGGGGGAATTTGAAGTCATTGGACATTTTTTGTAATTTTCACAAATCTTTGCATGGTTCTTGTACTAGAGAAGAGTAACTGAATGCCAGCTAAATATTTCAGCCATGGTGTATTGAACCCAAGTGGGTAGATTTTTTGATACTTGTAGCTCAAGTTTTGGGATTGGTGTTGAAGTCTAGTGTCTTTACAGGTAAGTATTGGGGCTCATAAATTCCCGTACCAGGGAGTTTGGGGATTTTGTAATTTGATACCAACAAACACAATCCAACCCTAAGAGAAAGAGTGAAATAAATTAAAGAAACACACAAAATAATTATCAGGTGCAAAGTGAGCATGAAGAGTCTCAGCAACAGACTTGCAACAAGTCAGTGAGTTTAAAAAATGGCAACTTCCTCAGACAAATAGAAGTGCAATTTATCTCTGCAACCAAGCAAGATGTAAAGATACTGTTTTGGCATTCGCCTTGGGACTTTGCCCCACTTTTATTTTAGTAACTCAGTTTTAATTATTTATAATGAATCATTCTTTTACCTAGGTAGACTCAGCAAAGCTGCTCAGAATGCTAAATAAAATATTTCCATCTCCTTTAAATGCAGTCCATTGTTGATGCATTTTTCCTGCCTCTGATTTTGTGGTTATGCTCCACCTGTCACCTACTTGTCTATGGCCAGCAAGGGAATGACGTCATCGTTCTTTTCCTTAGCCCATATCCCACGGCTGAGTGGAAGTGAACACATTTTGCATTTTACTCTGTGGACTTTTGTCAACCTCATAATCCTTTGCTACTGACAGCATGCGATATACATACTATGTAGCACTGTACAAGAGATGACATCAACTACAAGTCTCTGCACCAATGAATGGTGAAGTGCTTCTGCGATTACACAAAATACCAAAATATATCATCCCTGAGCTCAAAGCAGATGTCGACATTGTTTACATGTTGGAGATTTATGACAAATGCTTAACTATGAATTGGGAAATTGATGAGAAGTGAATGTTGGTGCGTCTTGATAAGAGGGGGCGTTCAACATCTGGGGAGGGATGTGTATTGACATTTCATTGGCACTTATATTCACCTTAGCATGTAGTATTGCCAAGGGAAGGGATGTAGGCTAAGTATTGCCAGCCTTCCTGTAGTCAAAATATGTCTGGTAGCTTGGTGGCCCCTCGTAGGGCAGCCTGATGAGCGACTGCATAGCCAAGTGGTTAGAGCATCCGACTTGTAGCCGGAAGGTCTGGGGTTCGAATCCTGGCCAGGTCATATCTAAGACTTTAAAAATGGAACCTACTGCTGTTGTGCTTGGTGCTCAGCATAAGCAATGGAGTAGGGAAAACAAGCCAGTGAGCCGCAACTGGAAAAAGGTCGTGGCCGGCTTGACTTTAACCAGTTGGTTAGAAACTGGGCCGTAAAACCTCATCTAAAGTAACTAACTGATGTCTAAGGGAAGGTTATATTGACCTTTTTGAATCATTAAGGATGCTCATATGCTAAAATTGCAGCATTTTGCAAATTCTGAACTACATTTACTTCCAAGTGAATGGAGAACTCTCTTTGGAAAAGGAGAGGGGGGGGGGGAACCATCTCCCCTTGGTAAAAAGCCAATTGTAGAGGATTATCACTTTGTGTATATCCTTTGAGGTGAACAGAGATCAGAACTACCTTACACTGTTAACAGTAACATGTGAAAGTTTCCGTGGTTTTGTTGAAACCATATGTTAATGTGATGTAGATAACCCTCTGTAAAAAAAAAAAATGAAACTAAAAAAAAAGACAGTAATTAATACACTATTGTTCTGTCTCTTTTCATTAAAAGGCGTCCTCCATCAAAGCAGATGTAGGTTTTTTTTTTTTAATTGTGAATTTAATTGATGTCCAAGAGAATATTTGCTGACTGAAGCTCACTATTGAGGAAGTGAGGAGGGTAACCCCATCATTAAATCACTACATAGATGATCTCTTTATATATCCATTGAGGTGAGCTGTAACATTTTGGAAATGTTAAAATGTGATTGTTTTCCTGGTATTCTTAAAACCATAATGTGGTACGCCTCTGCTGAAATATAATGCATCCTGTCTGTCTTTGCTATTGAAAAATCTGTTCCCTTCAAACTGTATGTAAAAAGGTATAGTCTGTTTTCAATTTTGAAGTCAATTTATGTGCAAGACAAGAGCCCAAAGAACTCTTTATTAGGAGAAGGCAAGGAGCCCCCTCCCCATCCCACTACAGGCCTCCATAAATGTGGTCATCAATATCCTTTATTGAGAACAGTAGCCAAACATTAAACTATGATTGTTTCCCTGGTTTTCTTGAAAGTTGAAGCCATACATTAATAAAGATAAACTTCTCCAAACTATAACATAAGGTCCTCAATAGCTTGTCTATCACTGCTGGTGAAAGATCTCTTCCGTTCAAATTTGAGGTACTGTAACAAGCTTGGTTTATATTTAAAGACAAGCAGTCTCCTTTCCTCAGTTACATGTTTTCAGGAAGAACGACCAACCTCCTGGTTGGATGTTATGATGGTGCTAGCTGCCATAAATAACCCTCTCCTGTTAAGTCATTCCAGGCTGTCTGTGGTATGCAGCTCATATAGGAACAGAGCCAGGTTGGCTGACTGCCTGCCTATAGTGAATCTCTAGCACTGTAGATCAGACTTCTTTACACCACAAAATTCCACTTCTTTGTTTGCAAAGCTCCACATGTATGGGGGATCAGGCATTACTGTGCTCTTACAAATCAGATAGTATTAAACCAGTCAATCCCTTGTTTTCTGCTACACTCAGTCGCATTAGCCTTTATTGTATGCATGGCTGGTTGAATATTAATTAAGTGACTGCCAACTGGGAAATTCTCTTGGAATTATTATCAGGGAGTAAAGCACAACTGCATCAACCTGGATTATTGACTCAATTTGAGATTTACATTCTTTTTGCCTTTTAGGCAGGGATCGAAATTTTTAGTTTGGAAGGGATAACTATACCGAAAGAGTCATATTGGAACTAAATTGTCAGTTTACTATGAAGGCAGTCAGTTGAAAATTGGGCTGTCTTTTCTTGACGTGTTTCAGTATACCCTGGAGTGAAGTTGGCATTGAGCAGTATGCAGCAATGCATAGGCTGGAGTAATGGTTCACTGGAACTTAATTGAGCAGCTAAATGTGATTTCTTGTTCATTGAGTGGATAAATTAGCCACATTATTTTATTGTTTCATTGAATTAGAGGTTGTGCTGTAAGTATATGATATTTTGGTAGAAATGATGTAAGCTTGGCAAAGATGGTAATAATTGTAATATTTGTTCTTAGAGAAATACGATAAAGTGTTGTTACCATTTGTTAAGAGTATACAGCATTTGTTATGTGCTTTTAATATATTAATTAAAAAGTACCCTGAATAGGAAGTTGATTCCATTCAAAGAGTAGCTAGGCTGGTACTGCTCACTTGGTTTTGTCCAGCATGTTGGCAAAGGCTTGGGACTTTTGTGCTATAACCCATTGGAGTTTTCATTTTGGCCTTAGTGGATCTGGGACTTTCAAAAAGAAACTGTGTAAGTGATTTTTTTAAGCCCATTGTATTTCATTTCATAAAATTTATACATACACACTTTACATAAATACAAACATGATTTCATTTTTTGTCACATACATACTGTATACTCAAAATTCTGTCAGCTTGGAGCTCGACAAATTTCTACAGTGGTTTGCACAATAAGCAAGGTTGCTATAACATAAATGCCCCATTCAAACTTTCATTCAAATTACAAGAAATTAAGT
This sequence comes from Holothuria glaberrima, assembly GCA_009936505.3. Lineage (NCBI taxonomy): Eukaryota > Metazoa > Echinodermata > Holothuroidea > Aspidochirotida > Holothuriidae > Holothuria > Holothuria glaberrima. Next base: position 13,075 of record WURT03645410.1, on the reverse strand, counting down.
TTCATAATATATACATCTTAATTCAAAACCAATTACTTTAACAAGTCTGATGTTGTTGATCAAAAGTTCAGTGTGAAGACTAGTGCAATGTTACTGTACAAGTTTATGGTTATCTTTACAGCCTCTTCCTAGAATGCATAATTGCATAAATGCATAGGCTACTGTATCACCTGTACATCAAACTTGTTCCATCTCTTTTGGGATATGGTGATGTTACGTGTCAAGAATCGAAAATTGCAACTGCTGCGGGGTTTATCCTTTAAAAAGTACAGTAATACCCAGCTCAAGTGAACTGTTTTCATACACTGTTACAAGTCTTCTCATTTTGATTTTTAATTTTGGAGTGATCAGTAAAAGCACAAAGTTCAAAGAGAAGAAATAATTTCTGGAGTTATATTGGGACTCTCAGGTGTGATTAACACTGGTCCATATTAACAGTTTCTTTTAATTCAAAATTAAGGATTAACAGTTGGTGTCCTACTGGGATCTGGGTCACAGGGTAGTAAAGTTTATTCCTCTCTGTGGGAAGGTTAATTACCTCCTTGGAATAATTCTGTTGTGTGACCTTATGAGGCCACTGCAGGTACAGAGTACAACACTTATGATGTTGGGGAACATGCATGTAGCATATAAGGTTACTACATTTAATCAGTGCTGCTTTACCAAGTTTTCATAAAGGTAAGCTTCAAGCAGGGAGTTGCTATTTGACACAGCAACTGCCTGCTTGGAGCTTGCCAAGGATGTGAGACCACATGAAAGGTATGTATTGTTGTCTGGGTAAGCATAGGTCACAAACAGGTCTTTTATGATTATAGCCACCAAGCACCAATGATTCATCAATTAGGGGTCCTCCTAAAATTTTCATCAGTGTATAGAAATTCTATTTTGTATCATGTTTGTCCTTGCTCTTTAAAAATGGATGAGAGCTTTTAATTTTGGGTAATATTACCTTTCTTTGGATGTATCTTCCTCAGTACAGTCTAGCTGTAAATTGTTACGTAGAAAATAGCTCGGTATTGCTCATGGCTAAATTACCTATAAAGGTTCTTGTGTGGTGTGAATATGTTAGTGTTTGTATTTAGTTGTATTAATATAGGCCACATCGTTTCTTGTTGTACGCTGTTGCTAGATGTGACTGGCCATATATTTCTTTGTGTCAGCGACCTCCCTCAACAATCTGTCAGTTGTACTGCAGATATCTCGCACTGTCTCATATTCTTCATGCCAAGACATATGTAAGACATATTTTCCAAGAATTAGATGAGGTTTAACGGCCAGTTTCCAACCAGTTGGTTCAAGTCGAGCTAGCCATGGCCTTTTTTTCCAGTTGTGGCTCACTGGCTTGTTTTCCCTTACTCCATTTTCCAAGAAGCAAATCAAATTGTAGACAAATTTTGTGACAGTTTCTGTGTACAGAAGCAGCTAGATTTCCCTCCAATTTCCAAAATTTCCCTTTAAATACTCTACCAAAATTTCTCATCTTCCCAGATTTTTAATTTCTTCCACCCATGATATTGTGCTTACCCATATGTTTCTGTGTGTACTTTAAGGTTGAGTGAATATGTTTTGTTGAAAATGGAATAATTCACTTGGTTCTTTTGACTGGTATATCTTTTCTATTGAACTCTTTAATATTTTACCTCTTTAGAGATATTTCCTTCATGACATACCTTCAATCAATATTACTTTCTTTACTCTTTCTGTCTTGCAGTCCCCAGAGATTTCTAATACTTTTTTCTCCCTTGACCGATTTCAAGAGAAACACAAAAGCTTGGACCCAGAGGATGCTCTGTACAACTAATTTGTCAATTGCAAGTCAAATACCTTCCTGCGATTTGTAAACCCTTCAGGTCATTCAAAGCCTGACTGTCTTGAAGTGGTAGGTGAGAAAAATGCCCATAGGTCATCATCAAAATTTGGAGATTGCAACTGTAATATTTGCTAGTCAGACCATGCCTCCCGGTTTGGATGAGATCGAAATAAAATTGTGATAGCTTTTATGGAATAATCTGAATCCTTTATCGTCATGTATAATGTACCTTGAATAAGTAGATATTTATTAGGATATAAGTAGCGTTAAATAACCTCAAGACATAGTTGTGTTAGGTGTCCTTGTGTATGTCCAACATTAATATGTGCCTGAGAATTTCATCTGCTTTTGAGTATTTTAGTAGTGGAATGTATGTCTGTTGCAAATGTTTTTATCACAGATTGAATTAGAATGTACGGGTGTAATGTAGCGACACATTGTGAGATTGCAAAACAGTCCTTTGTTTCATGTAATCATCGAACAGCATAAATTTGAAGGTCATTTGCACTTTCCAAATTTAATAGCTGTTTCAATCCACCATTTTAACTTTTTTGCATAAAAGTACTGTAACTCTATCGATTAGAGGGAAAGTGCAGTCACCCCAAACTGACTTAGTACACCCTGGTATCCTTATTCATGGATGACATTTTTAAATCATGTGACAACAATTTTATAACTGAATTTTTATAAATTTAATATGCAAACTAACCGCTTTTTTTACCTTGAGAATGCCATGTTTATGTTTTGAAACGTTATGAAAGAAACAATAGAAATAATAGGAGATTTGTAAGATTTAGTTCACATGCCAAAATAAGTTTGGGCAACTCACTGGTTCTCTATTTTACGTTTTGTTTAGCCTTTTATTGCTGGTTTAGAGTAGCAAAACAGTGCTATAGTAAAGTCTTCTTTTAATGTTTCTAGCACAGGTCTGCAGTCTATGTTTAACAGTAATTGAAAATTACCCTCTTATTTAATTGTAGCCTCATGAATTTAGAAGACTAGTCCTTAGTTCTTGTAGTAGTAACTACTCCCTGCAATCTGTATTTCCACATTGTAACATGTTTCAATGGTACTAGCATTTAAATATGGAAGGTTTACTCAAAAAAATTTTAGTTTTACTGATAATTCTTTTATGCCAGAACGAGCGTTTTCTCCTTCAAATTTGCATCCCTGGTCAGTTTCCTTTAATAGACCCCACATTATTTGACACCAAATTTGTCCTCCTCTTGTAACCTGCAAAAGTCATAATTTGTGAGTCATAATGAAGTCTTAAGCTTTCCAAGGACTCAACTATACCTTGGGAAATAAGTTCTCAGAGTGATCATGTCTCCATCCTTGATAACATTTACTCATTCAGTGTGAGATATAGAAGAAAATCCAACAGGGCTCTTCATTCCTGAACTTGATTCTGGTCTGTTTTCCAAAGAAACTTTTAGTACAGGGTGTGTAATATAAAAATCCATCTGGCTTCCAGTAATGTTAACAAGGTTAAGTAATTTTACATTTGGTTGATCTCTCAGGGATGCAAATCTCATGAGTTCTCCATTTAGATTGCATTACCAGCCAGACAGTTCCAAATTGTTACCAGGACGGCATGTCATATTGTAATAATTATTCTTGGGGCTGCATTCAGACAAAGGGTCCCAGAGAGTCTAACTCACTTAAAATCAAACTTCATTGACTTCAAAACTTTAAAGGGCTCCTTACAAGTGTTCTTTCAAATGTTGCTGTTCAGAATATCTTGGAAGGATTTCTTAAGTGTGATTTGGTCAGAAAAGCATGAAACATATAGTTCCTTAATATACAGGCATGTGATGATGACATCACATGCCTGTGTGTGATGTTGACCACATCACACAGGCATGTGATGTTGTCAATGGCCTTACCAGAAGGCAGAGTGAAAATGATCCACATTTTTTACAAAATGCCCTGTTTAAAGTCCTTTAAGGCACCTGTTCCTGCCATCTCTCATTGGAGATTCATTTTTTAAAAGCTTATGCTACAGTAGGGTATGGATGACTAAGTCATATCTTTACAATAAAATAGGTAGGCCTACTTGTTAATGCTGTATGATATACTTACATACCCCCAGGCATGGAATGTTGAAACGTGTGTTACGTTCAGTTATTACTTTGACAGTACATACGGGGGTTAGCATACTGTACATAGATGGTTAAACAGTCTCTACATTGGTTTGTGATGCTAGGAGTACAGTACATGAATACTTAAAAACCAGAGGCTATCTGTGATGGTTAACTACGCTATCAACTGTAGTTAATGGCAACCATGTTGGCCCAATGTTGATGTTATCTATATCCTCACTTTGTGTGCCCATGAAAGTACTACCTCCCAGGTACAGTAGTACTTCATGGTATTCCTCTATGTACTGTATGCTTACAGTTTGCCTTCCTTTAGAAATGAAAGATGTGGTTCAGATGTCAAAGACTATGAATATCCATGCCTATCTCCTGCTGGGAGATTTCGTCATATGTTACAAATAGTTTGAAGAGATTTGTATCCATCAGTTAGTAACATTGACATAGGTATACTGACTATTGAGAAAGAAAGCAAATTTCTAGTGCTGGTGGCAGCTAAGGATTATGAGCTTTTCAACATTTATATTTTATCTGGATAGAGTTTGCTGAGCTTGCTGAGTTCTTATGGATTACTTTTGTTAATAAATGGCATTTAAAGTTTTGACATGTATGAAAAATGGACAACTCGTGCCTTACCAGAAATTATAAAAATTTTCCTGTTGCAGTACAGATTGATCTATTTGGAATATATGAACTTTCAAAGCACCATACAGTGTAGCAGTGCTACATCTGATTGACAGCTTTAACCAACATTGCTTACCTGAGCATAGGAAGTTAACGAGTAAGACCCAAAGCAAATACAGAGAATGGGATGAGAGATGGACTACAGTGCTGTCATGACACCTCCAAATGAGGTATAAAACAAGTGAATCATTTATCATGTTTGGCATGATATGAGAATAAAAAGTGTGTGCATGGTTGCTAACCCTACAGTACATGCATGACTGAATGACAGTCAACCTGACAATTATGAGCAATTTTCAGGCTTCCAACCATGACTCATCCCACAAAAGTGAAGCTAATTTTTTGCCGTAATTTTTTTTTTTTTTTTTTTTACTAGGTTCCTCAGCATATATGCATTTTGCACTGTGCCCTATACTTAATTCTCCTTTGCTGTGAGTAGAAATGGTTTAAGTCAAGAACATTTTCTATTACCCCACCTTTGTCTGTTTAAAGGGCAAATGTCATCATGCCAGACAGTTCCAGTTCTCCCAACTGTGCAACTTTTAGCTCCTCCCATAACTGTATAATGCTCCTCCTTGTGCAGACACAAACCTACTTTATTATTTAAGGCCATGTCCTTGTGAGCATATGTATACAAGGCTATGAAGTGTAATCCAAGCACTCTCTTTGCATTGTGTGGAATGTGAGCTACTCTGCATCTTTTGAATTTTCAAAATTTGCTGTCAATCAAAGAGCAGTCACCAATTAAGAATTTTGATAACCCCACATAAAAATATACTTTGGGGTAACAAGTGTATGTCTTTAACTTCTTGTCTTAAGCAGTGGATAGTGTGAGTAAAATATTTGTAATCAATGCAAAACCATAACACAGACCAAAAGATGTAGAGTATACTCTGAACAGAAATGTCTCTAGCAACTCCATGGTCTCTATATAGATGCTCTCTGACTGTCCTCACCATATAGGGAGTAGGAGAAGGGGGAGGGTGGGTGCCTTCCTCTCCAAAGCAGTCTGTTTCCTTTTATTTTTTGTAAATTAATCCATCTGAGATGATCTACAAGCACATGATAGTTTCCTTTTTTTAAAATAAATCTTGTTGTTGGAGCTTGTCATTTAATGACACACTTTTTGTGCTGACAGAACTTCTTATTGATTTGCAAGTCTTGACGGCATGACATTACTTCTAATTTGATTCCCGTTCAAGCTGTGTTTTTCACACCAATCTGAGGGGTCATGGAGTTGCTATTACCCATAACCAATGTAAAACCGGCCTAATGAAAGCTTAGAAATTAGATTAGAAGGCTTTCACTAAAGGGAGCTCTTTCGTCTCAATCCGTTCAAGCCACAAGACATTTTTTGCATGTGGCAAATTCCATTAGCATCAATGATAGTGAAATGGTAGACACTTTTATTACTTTTGAGAGTTGCTAGGCTGCCTGAGACTGTTATAAGAAATTTGGTTTTTAGTGCTGCTGATGGCTGAGGTATACTATAAATGCAGACAGCTTTGTGAGGCAGGATTTTAAGCTAGAGGACATCCAGTCTGGATGACTTCTCACATTATCAACAATCCATTTGAAATTACTAAGATGAATGGACTGGGTAATATATGGATAGATACCTCTAACTATTTTGCAGGGTTTATAAGGTTGTGCTAATACTTTATTCTTAGAACTGCTCCAACTTCAGTTGGAAGATTACATTTGCTGCAAGGTACAGTATCTAAAGTATCATACAAACCAGAGTTTCCTAAGAATTATAGCTGCATCCTTCCTATGTTCAGCATTGTTATCCTTTTGATAGACTGTCTATTGTACAGTAGACTTAGTGTACTATTTTCAGGGCTTTATTTTTCACCACTCCCTTCTCTTCCCCCTCCTCTCCCCGCACGCTCCCTTCAGACCCACATGACCCTATACAACCCTTCCTTAAATCTCTTTCCTCTTTATTGACTAAAATATGCTTTGACATTGTTTTGGAATTGAACAAGGTATTAAGGATACATGATAGCCTATGTGTATAACAGGCAGCTCCCTGGTGTAACAACTTCAAAAGAATTATTTTCAGGGTTTGCAATCCCTGTGGCAATAGGTCAAGGACAGATGATACTGTCAATGCAAGTAATGTCATTGGCATTTTAGGGAAGGATGATAGTATGGCTTTGTAAATTGAATTAACTGTATGCATGTATGTATACAGTGTACGATACGTGATTAAATACCTATAAATTTTGAGTGTACAGTAGGAAATTACTTACTCTAAGTTTTTGAAACAAACAGTTTTAAAATTTTGTTGAGTTCCACTGCAAATTGTAAAATTACTGAAAAACATAACATTTATGTTTGGGTAAACTTATTAAAGTGTACAAAAATCTGCTGCAGTTTTTTTGTGTTATAAGCAGTTTTTTTCTAGGTTGTGTGGCAAAATAAGATCTGATACGAGATATTCAATTATTACCTTTTAGGCATATGAATTGGTGTTAGTATACATTCATTGCATAAAAAGGCATTAAAAGTTTGGAATTTATGTCAGTCCAGTGTTACTTAAGATTACAGATTTATAGTAGTCAAAGTGTACTGTATTAGTAGGTCCAGCTGTGGGTATGGATACTAGTACTTAAAGGGGATACAAAATGTAAAGCATTTATGCCTATAAACTAAAAAAGTAAACTATGAGAATGTTTTAGTGCTCCTGAAATTTGGTACTTGCATAATCTGCATAAATTATGTGGTATGTTTAACTGCATAAAAAAACATGATAGTACCGGTATGTGAAGTTACAAGCTCAGGTAACTGTGTTACCAATCATGAGATAAAATAAAAATGCACATACTGTACAATGGTTCACATCACATGAGGCCATTTTCTCATTACTTCATCTACAATGCATTTAACTGTTTGTTCCTCCAGCCATTGTATCAAAGTAAATAAAATGAATAATCTCTAAAGAGGATCAAGATCCAATCACTGAGTCTTGAGCTCAGTAATCAGTTAATTAAAAGTTGATGCACAATCTCCGCTATACAATTATTCCTCCATGTGTGGGACAGAGTCAGAGAACCACAGTAGGTTATTACTCTTGGTTTGCATTGATATAGGGAGATACTCGTTTGTTTGCATGCAAATGCAAATTGGTCAAGACAATTCTTTCTTTGTTAAATTTACTCTCTCATTTACAGCTTATAACCAAGTATTTAATCACTAAAGCTGTTGTGGAAGCCATTAACAGACTGCATGCATGATGTGGCCTGTTGCTCCCCCACTTAAGCAAGGCATTTAAATAGAGAGTTAAAGTGAAAGAAATCAGAAATTGCCAGCCATGGGAAAGATAGCAGGTTTTATGTAAATAGTTGAAGTGTAAAGTAACTGGCTTTTAGAAGAGAGTGGTTAATAGAGCATTAATTGTCAGTCAGTTTTAATGGAAGGAGGTAGTTAATGCCAATTGGAGTTCAAGCAGTGTTGTCACTAGATCACAGAATTGGGGAGGGGGGATTTCCCCTTCCAAACTACTTTAAGGGGATTTTGGTTAAGAGGAGGAGATCTCGATAAGGTGCTAGATAAAAAAGTCAACTTTCCCCAGCAAGTGTGGGAAATTACAGTACAAGATTTTGTAAATTGCACGAAGAGGGGACCCCATGATCCTGCTGCCTTATGGGAACACTAAGCAGGTGCTGGCCCATGATAACAATACATGTGTCATATATATGTTGTTGGAATTTGCTGTTCAATTTCTTATATAAATACCTACCCCTTACTACATCTAATTAATGAATTAATTCATGCTTGGCACATTACTCAGGGTAGTTGTAGCACTGCACCCCCATGTCTTCCATCTTGTTCCAACGTTTGGCCCCATTTTCCTATTTGTGCAATTCCTTGTGGCTTGGAGGTTTTGTGGTTGAGGAAGTGCTGTGGTTTTCTTCGTAATGCTAAATGTCTTTTCTTGATTATCGTTATTAAAGTGTTATTTTATATCTTTCCCCCCTGCTCCTTGTGAGTCCCTGAGGTTTCATTTGAAATTTTGTTAAGAATTTATCAATTATCTGTATTTAAAATTTTGGCCAATAGCTGATAGTCCTCAGTTTTGTCTAGCCCTGTTGTTATGGGTAAAATTAAAAACAATAGTTGGGTTGAGAGATGTTTAATTATCTGGAAAAGTAGGAAATCTAAAGGTGACAACTTTGCACATTGAATAAAACTCAAGGGGTTGAATAAAATGTAGCGGATGACTTTTTTATGCTCCTTCCTCTCACTTCAGCATATGTTGTCTCCTTAAAACTCAGTAGTTCTGAACAAGTCAGTAATGTTAGGAAATCCTACAGTAAGCTTACAATTTCCAGTGAAGCAAGACTAACTTCGTGAGATGATTTTATTCACAAACCTTTCCATGTGACCTCTGCACAAACCATCACAGCATGATTTCCAACACAAGAACACAGCCATGTGGAATGTAACAGCAATGTGACTGCATGATTTGCCACACATTTTGTGGTGGAGAACTTTTTAGGATGCTTTCAAATTCCCTATCTGTGATGTTTTCCATCTTATAATCTTCTGGATGTATCAGATTTCAAGTGAACTGTTCTAGGCAGATCTTGTCAGTGTCAAGTACTTTTGCCTTTGGTGTAAGGTAAGTTTTAGTTGGCTGTGCTTTGAATCAAACCTGACAATAGCTGTCACAGTCTTGAAGCCAAACAATCCTGGCAGAGTTCATGAATAAAAGTGTAAATGTTACTCTTTGTTTGCGAGACTCACATGCCTTTTTGAATGCAGTTTCTTATGGTACACATGTGATTTTGACTGGAATGGAATTTATGCATGTGCTAGTCTGTGGTACGTAATTTCATCTGTTTTATGGAGTATATGGTCTGTCAAGATTGCTTTTTTTGTCTGGCCCTTTCTTTCAATGTTAAAATGTTAAAAGGATATTAACTCACTCAAACCAGCTGTAGCGACTCTCTGCTCAAACTCATTGAGCTTTCTTTTCCATATTTATACAGTTTATTGTCACAGAAGCTCCCAAGTACTGCACATGCAGTGTTGGATAAATCTTGCACACACATGTCAACTTTGTGGAAACAAAGGCTGTAAACGTTTTGGAAAATTAGTAAAATTTTTCAACTTATCAAAAAATGTTTCCAGAAGTGGCAATACTTCAAAGGCAAAAGATGTTATATTTCCTTATCCATTTCCTTCCTCATTACCTCCTATTTACATATGTGTGTAAGTAGGAGGTAAGTATCGAAGCTCATAGACTACCAAACCAGGGAGTTTTGGTGATTTCACCCACTCCAATGCTTTGACTTATTTAAATAAACACATCATCTTATGTAATAATACAGTACTTGTCCTCCACAATACTACTACTCAGTAATACCATGAAATGGCCGACTATTTACAAACTTCTGAACACCCAGTGTGAGTCCCTTCTAAATAGCTACAGTATACCCCCTCCCCTACCCTAATGTAACATCCCCTGGTGAGGATGAGTCTAGGAGCCTGTTCTTCCATCTGTACCCCCTCCTCACCATGCTGTTTTTCATGCAGATAACCTACCCTCATTCAGTACAAACCATGCTCTTTCATTCACATACAATTATTGATAGACAAGCTTGTATACTCCTGTAAAAGTCATATTTTTCATTCCTATTTTCCCTAGCTTCATCTTGCTGCTCTGGCGTCTCTCAAGGGAGAAATTCTTGACCTCTCCAGTCGCCTTCAGAGGGTCACCGGTGAACGAGATGCCTTCGAGAAGAAACTCTCAAAAATTCATGTAAGTTTCATAAAGATGCTTCCATTGGATCATTGTGGATTAGTATAGCAGCACACATCTCTACATCACAGCTAGTTTTGGGCATTGAAATCCTTTTCCTTACCTGCTCCTTACCCTGCAAATGTACTAAGGCCTAAAATGTGTTGACATACTGTACTCCCAGCACTATAGTGACAGCAAACTGCCAGTACCAGGCACTCTTCCATGTTCCCCTCCCACAGGCTGGTCCTCCACTGGCTAGCCTTTCTTTTGGGTTTAGCCTCCTTTCAACTGGAACTACTGTAGAGTTAGTTTTCCATATGGGGGGGGGGGGATATATTAAGATTGTGTACAAGCATGGTCTTAATGGAGTGTCTTTCCTTTTGTGACTTAGTTTACTTGTGGTTGTGGCAAAAGGGTTTTTTTCCTATTTTCATTTTAGTACTTTATGTAGAGATGCTCTGCTTTCTGTAGAATTGGTAAAGCCATATGTTTTCCCTTCTCTCAGCATTAATACTTCCATTGACTGTTTGGTATGTTGCAGTGAAGCATGCTACTGTACCTTTCTTAGCCTTATCCTTGTGTTCTGTTGATCCCCTACAATACCACCAGGTTTCCTGGTATACTGGTGGTACACAGGCACTGTCACACCCATGTCCTGTTGGAGAGTGCAATCTACCATGTTCTTACTGAGATAGTCACTTTAATAAATTGTCTCTGTGTGGTTATACTTTATGAGGCTAATAGTAGAAACCCACTTCTCAGTTTTGGTAAGTCATGGTTTTATTTGGCTTTGTTTGCCAATACAGTAGTGTTGAGGTACCAGTACTTGAGTACAAGACTCGGGTGTTCATTCCCATACCCATACTCATGACCTTGTACCTATGCCTGTACTCATGATCTGGTACCCGTACCTGAACTCGTAACCATGTCATGGTACCCATACCAATACTCATGGTCCTATTCTCACACTATTTGTCCAAAGAATAAACTGTACTCATGCAGCTCTTAGGCATGTTGAAATGTTAATGTTTTGCTGTACCATGTTGTGTCTTTTTAGTGGGGATGCCCACTAGATTGAAGGTTTGCTAGAGCAAAGATTGCCTTGGACAGAAATTCACTTCAGGGTAAAAGAAGGGTTAGGATTGGAATTGGATACAGAAAAGGTTTAAAATAGGTTTTTTCTCCTCTTTCCCCTCCCCCCCCTAGAAATTTTCAAGCAAATTTTTATCACATGGATCTGAATAAATTCCTGACATTTTAAAATATTGTTCTATATTATGTAACTCGTAAGACCTGAAAAGTGCCATTTCCAGTAATATGGAACAGGCATAGCCAGGGAGAGGAGGGGGAGGGGGAAACAGCTTCCTTGAAGATACTGTACAGTGGCTATGGCATTTCACCTTTTCCACCCATCCCCACACTCCCATTTGACCCTAGACTAAGGTACCCTCGGTCTCTGGTAATCCACATTACCTCTATCAGCCCCCTAGCTTCACTGTTTCACAGGGGCAGCCCGTCCCGCCCCGCTCTTGATCTCCTTTCCGCGCCCTGCCCCTTATTTCAGTTGCCCTCATAAATTTCTGCTTGGTTCCGCAGTGCGCAAAATTATTAAAAGGGCAGACACAAAAGACAGCTAGCTGAACACGTGTTTATGTGTAGTACTGTAGCTATGCTTAACCATAGAAACGTACAGCGACTACAGCATGTTAATTCACATTACAGTACAATCTTTTATCAAAGCACCACGCATTGACCTGCGATCCCAAAATTGTTTGTTCAGCTTATAGCTACGAAATACGATAATGCTGTGTATTAGAAGCCTGGGAAATCCACTATGCAGGCGAATTCAGTGACCAGTGAATTCATAGTGAATTTTTTCACATGATGTACTGTACAGTGCATACTGTTGTCTGTGCATGTCGTTATCACATATACGAACGTTCGTTCGTTGCCTGAACCAGGCCGGTCTGCCGTGCACGTGACTTTGGCACGCTCCACTTTACAGGATCAGGATGGGGGTGCACAAAGAAAATGAGGAAATATTTCGCTAAGATTTTGCTCATTTGAGATATGTTTTGATGCAAAAAAAATGCAAATAGATTGAATGGCAATAAAAAATTATGAGCAAGGTAAAGATAGGAATCATTTTAAATTTAAGGGAGTACCAGGATAGAGTGTATTTATTTTCTATTTTATTTTGTATGCACATGGTGCAAAGATACCTCTTGAAAGAATGTATTCAATGCTTACATATACTGTAAAGTGAATTTTATTTCCAAAGACTATCTCCACCAAAAATACAAAGTTTTAGCGATTGATTTGAGACCAAAAATATATATATAATTATGTTACCGTGTGTGCATAACCAGAAAAAAATTAACACAGTTATGAGACACTGTGATGTGTAGGTTCTGCTTATTCAAACATTGACATATATCGCATTTTTCGAGGACCGCAACTACTCATGTCTCTCTGCCTTATAAACACTTCAATTTTTTTTATAAACCATCAGAACGAAGCATTTAAACTGTAAACGCGTATGCTTGAATTTGGCCTAAGGATCTGTATTGCCAAGCGGTTAAGCCAATGTAACCGCTTGACACGGTTTGATTTTTACCCCTTGCCTCTTCACTAGAGAGTCGAGAGGACTTTGGGAAAAGCTAAGCCAATGTACTACTTTGGCTACAAACATTGACATATTCCCAAATACTGCTGCTTCAGTTTGACTCTGCT
>WURT03645399.1:0-19544 GCA_009936505.3 Holothuria glaberrima | reverse complement strand
AGTTCATTATCAGTGGTATGATCGAAGAGGAATTCCTTACAGGCACGAGCACCCTCCTCATGCGGAATGTTGGTGTAGAGTGATGTAACATCCATAGAAACAAGGAGAACATCCTTCGGGAGAATGGCTATATCGGAAACAGTCCTAAGAAAGTGCGTAGTATCTTGGAGGTAACTAGGGATTTTATGGAGTAGGGGATTGATGATACTGTCAACATAGCCAGAAAGGCGTTCAGTAAGGGTACCGATACCTGAAATAATAGGTCTGCTCGTTATTTCGAAAGGGGTGAATTTTAGCTAGGCGACAAATCTCGGGAACGGATAAATTGTTAAAATCTGGGCGGGGGAACTGGATTCAGATCTACCAGGTAATTAGCTTTGGAGAACCTTAGGAAGTTTGTGGACTTTGGGCAGAGTGTAAAAGTAGCCTATTCTACGTTTGGAGGGGAGCAGTTTGCTCACCGTACAAGAAATACGCGTCGAAAGGTCATCTAAGAGTTCCTTAGTAATAGAATTAAAACGGTCGATGGGATTACAATTGAATTGAACGTGAAATCTAGTGTCCTTCAATTGGGTTTCGGCTTCGCTGATGTAGTCCTTGGTGTTGAGGACGGTAACTGACCTCCTTTGTCTGCTGAGCGGATGGTAATGGACTTGTTTTTTGTAGCTTTTTAATGGCAACAAACTCCCCTTTCGGTAAACTGGTGTGGTTGTCGGCGGATGCGTTACTCTTTAAAAAGGCACCAAGATGCCTCTTGGCGGATTTGGCGAAATTGTCAATGTAAACATTGCGTCCTTCGGGAGCTAGGGGTCCATTTGGATTTTTCTTTAGAAGTGCTCCCAGTGGGAGTTGGAGTCTGAGAACCTTCGGAATCTGCGAAGTATTCACGAAGTCTCATCCGCCTGGTAAAATCTTCTAGGTCGGTGCAGAGAACAATGGCATCTAATTTGCTGGAAGGGCAGAAAGATAAACCCTTTTCTAGCACGGATGACTCCTCTCTAGAAAGTTTATAATCAGAAAGGTTAATAACCTTGCCACTGGCGTTACTTAGTCGTCGAGAAGAGTTTGAAGGAAACTTTCTGCGGATGGCAGGGTGTTCATGCGCTGTAAGATGTTTCAGTAGGGGGTCGTCCTTAGCCAGGTTGTTGAGTTTACCGAGTTTTCGGTTAAAATAAGTTTTGATATTCGTTTGTAAGAGTTGTCCAAGGCATTGAAAACTTTTGATGTGTCGATTTCGGTAGGTAAAATGTCCTGAATGTTAGAGGCGGAGGATTGTATGTTCCGGGAAAGGTGATCCTGCTGGGATCATTCTCTAGGCCATACACGGGTAGCCCAAAGATGAATTTTGGTTAATACCACTCAAACATCTACTAAACGCACATAGCATTTTTGCTGTGGACCTTAATTCAACTCTACTCACAACCACCAAAAAACTTACGTTAATACTCATGAGTTATAAACCGCTAGTACTGACTGAAATTATATAACTCCAATTTATGTCTTGTTTAGTCGTTTTCTTTTTTAAAAATTTCATTTTGGAGGAGCCTACGCACGTTCCTGGTACGTCTTCTTGGCCACATTTAAACAATCTCTGGCGCCTTGAACTTGATTTTTATATGATTCCGTACCGCGCCATGAATTATTTAATGACAGAATCTCAATTTTGAAAGCTTGCCAAAGTAACTTCTTAGTGTGAATTTCGACTGAATGTGCGCATTGTCTGTGGGCGCAAATTGTACGTTACAGTATGAAACCACTTTGTATAAAGGTCATATTACTTATTGAAATAGTACATTCCTAGTGATACTAGTAAAGAAAGACGGGATTTCCCGGACGAAGTACCGGTTCATAACAAATTAGTTGTCCAACTGCAATACCTATAATAAAGCTGTTCAGCCTTTTTGATATGACTCATGCAAGGTCAAAGGTCAGTTTGGAGCCAGATGAATAGTGTTTATGTGAAGTAGACAGGAATATTGAAATAGCTGCAAAATAACGTTAGGAGAAATATTTTGTACATATTTTGACATGCATTGTCAGATGAAATTTGCTCGTGAAATACGAACGTTTCGTCATTTTAAGGATATAACAAAACAACAAAAAGTTTATAACATGATAATTTTATTTTTTGTACATATCGTTACATACCGTTGCATGAGTCAATACTATATTACACAGAAAAGGAGAGTCTTTTACAACTATAGAAGTTTGTCAAAATCGCAGCCTACATAGGTCTAAAACCTAGTAACATTACTCTGAAGGTGAGTTCAATACCTTAAGGAGGTTGATACACTATTGAGTGGGCATT
This sequence comes from Holothuria glaberrima, assembly GCA_009936505.3. Lineage (NCBI taxonomy): Eukaryota > Metazoa > Echinodermata > Holothuroidea > Aspidochirotida > Holothuriidae > Holothuria > Holothuria glaberrima. The sequence continues at coordinate 17,236 of WURT03645399.1, read as the reverse complement.
CCGGTGATCAATATGATCAGAGGCATGATTAAAGCCTAAGCTCACAGCAGGAACTAAACTAAACGTCAATTGCCATTTTAGATGTCTGTTAGGTAGAAAGCCTTGCCACAACCAGAATTATAAAAAGATACGTCCATGTTTCTTTATGTAGTGTAATACCTGGGTATAGTTTCCATTTAATTATACATCACTGCCATTAAATAGTATCTGCGTTAAACAGTATCTGGCTGAAACTCTGAAAAAAAAATATTCAAGACTTATTGCTTGTGGTTTTCCCGTATAGATTACATGAAGCCCTGACTTCTATGATAATCTGCACAGTAAGTACAGGTCCTAAAGAATGACTATGAAACTAGAGTTGCAAAATTCCCATTGTGTCCACATCCTTTAAAGCATAACCTAATTTTACAATCTTTCTCCACCTCCAAGCTTGAATTGAGTACATACGTATACAGAGTGTAAGACAATGCTAAAGATCACGAAAGCTTGACCAGAACGTGCGTACTCTCTGTAGTGAAGAGAATGATAAATATTCAGCTATTGTAGTATTAAGATAATTGTTGAACGAGGTGTGGGTGGGGTAGGAAGGATCTGATTATTGAAACCACATTTTTCTATGTCAAAAATAAAGCAGTTCTGGCTTTCCTTGGCAGATAATCACCCTAATTTGTTCGTATGCTTTTGCATAGTTTTGTTCTGGTTGTGCTGCTTATTTTGTAGCAAATAACCCACATCTACCTTGACATTTTTTATTCTTTCCAGAAGATTAAGAATTAAATCAAGTGTTAAGATCCAAAATTTGCTGTGAGAAAAAAGTGAAATTCGGCCATAATACAGACGACTGATCACCCCTATTTGCAAAGGTGATAGTAACGACTGTGCATAGGGAGTTCAATAGTGGATGTCCATATACGGGCCTTTACTGAGGACTTGTACAAAGCAGTGGCGATACATAACGTTGGGTGTTAAATTTTCAGTTAACTTAAAACAGAATTTGTGGAAAAATATGCACATGCTTAAAATTCAGTTTTCAGCTTCTTAAAATAATTTTACATAACTCTCATACCTACCAAAACAGGGAGTTGTCAAAAGTTTATTAACAATGTTATTTCTACTTCAGTGGGTATAATTTTGTCACACAGTCCCATGATTTGGAAGTTGCTTGAAGGTGTGTTTACCTCTTAATATAAAAAAGCAATACAATAATGCAATAGAGTTGTGTTGATCACAAGAAATTGCTGATTGCAATAACCAATCTAAAACTTACCCTAGGCCTAGGTTTTGTTATTTTCGCCACATTGTTTTCCAATCGCCAGTTTACTTCTTAGGTGTTCAGCATCCCAAACCACCATGCTAGCTAGCCCTTGAATAGTGCTGGATGTTTCCGTTACAATCCTCCAACTAAGCCCTTGTGCATAGTGTACACATTTTTTACATCCCCCTGGCCAAAATATGACTCTGAAATAATATTTTATCTGCAATGTGAGATGTGAAATATTTGTACAGCGTGCACAAGTCCTGAGTTAGAGGAATGTAAGTGTAAACACATTCTAGTATTGCTGCCTGGACCATTAGCGGCTCGCCATAGGGGCACAGGGGCAAGTGCCCCCCCCCCCCCCAAAATTGCAAAGTATGGTCTTCAATCTAGCAAAATTAATGTTATACGAAATGTTATAGGCCTACAAAAAGTATTTATATATTTGGACGAAATCATCCCTTCTGTCCTACAAATTTAATATTATATTATATGAATTTGTATTTAATATAAACTAGTGCAAAATTTTTCTGCAATTGTCAAGTACAGTAAGTGTTTCGTGATAATTTCAAGATTCAAGATTGCCGGAAACGTAAGTCGTTGTAAAGTACATTTATTTTATTTTGTATTTGCATGTATCACAAATTTTAACACCCCAAAAGGGTGAACAGAAAAACATTCATTAAGTGCATTGAACCCCACATGCTGTCTCAATACACCCACAAGGTGGGACACTGAGATAACGATTATCAACATCGTGTGGGCTCCTGTCATTCAGCCTGTGCCTGAAATTTTCCTCAGACATTATATAGTTGTTCATAACCCATTCTGGTAGGTATATAACTAGCAAATTTAGGTGCAATACGTATTGCTTGTCAAAAAATTATGGTGAAAAATAACTGTGCGTCTTACTGTCTCCCAAACATGGGCGTCGATCCTGGGGGGACAGGGGGACATGTCCCCTCCATTTTTCGATGGGGGACTTAGTACAAAATGTCCCCCCACTTTTCGCTGCCAGGCTTTTATTTTTCATAAGTCATAGGCGTAGGAACCCAATTTGATTGTAGGGGGGGGGGGGTTGTAACGAAAAAAGTAACTAAACATTTTCCTCGCGCTCCGCGCCCATTCAGTTTGTAAGTGTACATATTATATAGACATGCGTCGGTATTTAAATTACAGTGACGGCATTTCAGTCACTTGGCGTGTTATATTACCCTTCCACTTTGGTTATAAATTTTGGGAAGTCCATACAATAATGATAATAGTCAGAGACGTAGCGAGAATTTATCTCACAGTGGCCATGCATTATGTTGTGTGACGCCTGGGGAGGAGTCTAAGGGGAGGGGTGTCCTCTCGCCTTTGAAAAATTGAGGGACCTTAGATGCATTTTGGTGCAATGTTTGAGAAGATATTTAAGGCGATTAATGGGATTGTTGCTACTATAAAGCAATTTCGAATGCACTTTTTTGATTCGTTGAACTTCGGTGACCCAACGAGAGGATGCTAACGCCAGATGAAGAGTTAAGTGAAGGCGCAACATTTCCTTATTTTTTAAAACACAGGAGTACTCTAGCTTCAGCACGCTGGTCCTTGTGATTGTGAATTTAACGTACTGATTTCATGAAGACATTTAGGCGAACTTTGTGGATAGAACTAGAAAAATAAGTGTACATCCCCACTTTGTATATCTGGCAACAAAAAATTGTTGGGAACCGTTTTCTAATCGCGATATACCGTTGATAGTACCGTGGTATGTCTGCACATATCTGCTTGCAGTGCATGATGATTCAATGTTATGTATGTAATCGTTGGATAAATAGCCAAGTACTTAGTATTTTTGCAAAGATGGCATCTTTTGTGTCCGAAAATGGAAACTCCTGGTTAATGCAGCATTTAGAAGAGCCAGTATCCTGCACATGTCACGGCAACTGTGAGCGAAATTTGGCATCCAAAAGGAGAAAGGGAGGATGCCCGTGCAAGGGCAAAAGGGTGCATTGCAACACACGTTGCAAGTGTGGCACGAAAAAGAGCCCTTGCCTGAACAAACCACAAGAGGTAAGCAGATAAGTCCCCCTTAATTAATAGGCCTAGCCTAGGGCCTAGGCTACTTCCGTTGGCAATAACAGACTCAGCGTTTATATTCTAGGCCTATGCTTAACTTTGTATTTAATAGCCTAGTCTACAATGCAAACATTAAGGGTACCAGATAGGCTACTAGAACTAGCCGAGAGCTTGCTGATGAGTCCTTGTGACAGCTGCCAAGTGTAAAATTGGGTCATGCATACTGTTAACTTACCATTTGAACCCCTTTCATATACCCAGGTAGCAAACCTACATGGGTACCATATATATATATATATATAGGTGAACCCATATAAGGCCTATTTTGCGTCCAATATTCATAAGGGGCCCATATGACCCATATGGGATAGCCTAGTTAAGTTGCCCGCATGGGCCCCAGAACTATCCCATATGGGCCATATGGGTAGGCCCATATGGCCCCTTATGAATCTTGGGTGCAAAATCATATGGTCTATATGTTCATCCATATCGGGCCCATAAGGTTCCCATATTGGAATGTTACCTGGGTAATATATAGGGCCTACTGTGGGCCAAGACCTAGGCTACCGCACAATCATTGATCAGTATGGCCCCCTGAGAAGGCGTTTTACCAAAGACTTTTGTACTCGCACACAATCCTACATATTTCCTACAGGAGCCCAAAGGCCCATCCCCTTAAAACAAAAAACAAAAACAAAAACAAAAAAAAAACGAAAAAAAAAGCAATCAAACAAAAAAATCCAATTGATGATATCCATGACTCCTGAGGCACCCGTCCTGATTTCAATATTTTACCAAGATGCTAAATTTTGTTGCCAGTAGGTTCACACCATGGTACTTCATGATAAGTTGACTACTGTTGTAAGGTTCACACACATTTAAAGTGAAAATGCAGTTACATGACTTGAATCAGTATAGCCTTATCTACAGTAGTCTGCATTCTGCTGACCTGGTATCTTGGGTCACTTTGGTGGTTCCCATACTAGGTCAGCAATATCGCCACTTACAAAATTGTTCTACCGCACCTTCAAAAATTTTGACTGGTCTCAATCTTTCTCAAATTCACATATCCTCCTAGGTAATTACTATACACATGTCACTTACATGTTCTAGATCCTTTTTGCTAAGAAATGACAGTCTAGACTTAGCACAAGGCTTTATGGTTTAGGAGACGTGCTCATCTGCCACTATCTGACAAGTGTGTAAGTTTGTAGGGTGTTTGCCCAAGAAGAGTTGATTTATTTTCAAAGCTTTTACCTTGATCACTACAGCTAGAGATAGCTGTTTTAATGTTTTCTGTTTTTTATCTTCACTGTGACAGTGACTGCAAGTGCAGCTCAATTGATAAGGCTTATAGTCCACTTACTTATATCCACTTCAGTTATAAAAATGGAGTTACCATTTACAGGATACCACTGCCTCAGAGAGTACCAGTACTGACACAGAGGATGAAAGCTCAAACGCAGAAAATCAACGTGGACAACAACTGAACCCTCTTGTCAGTGTCACTGATGAACTTAAAAACTCTCACGAAGCTCAAATTCAGGTGTAGTTTGCAGATATTGATCTTGTTTTATGTTCGCTATAGACATCATGATCATTCAGAATTCTTTAAGCTGTAGCTGTACGTATCTCCATATAGCTGACTTTTAGGCACCTTTAAGAGTTAGGCACCTTTGAGCTCCACAAATTTGGCCCATCTATACATGTATAATGACGCTACAACCACCTGCACATAGTGTGTGGGGACTGGGGCCATGTGAAATTTACAATATGGTAGCTTGCCCAACCATGCAACATTTAGTTTCCCTTTCGGGCCTTCCTTTCAGTAGCACATTTGATGTGCCATATCCTATATTTCCGTGCACCTCATTTCTCAAAAGGGCTAGAAACTCAAAATGGGTCTGATGTAAGTTTTTTGTGTTTCTTTGCAGGGGTAGGGGTATTGGTGGGGGAAAGAGGGTGTGGGAGCAGTGAGGTTTAACCCAGTGTGAATTTTTGTTTGTGTAAGGTGGCTTACATGCTAATAATGCTTTGTTCAACAATTCTTTGAACTCAGAAAACAAAATCAGAATTCCCCGCTAACACAAAAATGTGTAAAATGGTGTTATTAAACGTTAAATAACGCAACTTCACAGGTTTTAGAAACGTTTTGTGTTAGCAGGGTTAGATGGTATAAACCCCCATTTCGTACATTTAAGGGGATGTAGAAACTCTTAGAGATAGGTATCCCAGCTAGCTTGACACAAAACTTCATGGACTTTTATAAATGGAATAGAGGCACCTTTCCATAAGGCTGTGGAACAATTTGGATTGGGGGGTCACAATTTTTTTCTGACCCAATCTTTAAAATATTTTAGAAGAGCTTTAAGTTGCCTGAATAATTTCTACAGACTCTGCTCGAATTGTGGGTTTTTTTTTTCAAAAATTTTCGGTGCAGTGCCCCTTTCCCTACCTCATATATGCCTATGACTTTACACTGCATTACATATTAAATTTATTTCTCAAAGGGGGGCATCTAAGTTCATGCATGTGACAGAATTCAGTTTGACCATTTTATTTTGACCATTTCGTTAATTTTATCGCACGGTTCAGGATTTCTGCATTAGTGCCTTTGTTGTAATTTTTTTACTACTGTGGAAGAGCTGTTTGCACTTTTTGGAGAAGGATCAGTGAAATAAAGGTACATGTCAGTCACTGTACTGGCTGTGGGCACATTTCAAATAAAATGCAGTTCATTTATAGCTACTGTGTAAATTCCACTTTAGTGCTATAAAACACAGTTTTAACACTAGATAATTTAATAATTCACACAGGCTTATGTGAAGGGACAGTCTAGAGGTGAGCTGGAGAAAATTGCTGTAGAACTTCTCAGAAGACAGGCAGATTCATACCCAGACTTGACAACCCCAATGGATGTTGAAGCTGATGTGGAGCAAAATGATGAGGCCAGTGCTGCACCATTAATACAGTGGTGTAAGTACCACATGTGTAGACCTATGCCATTGGAAATCGAAAACAAATGTTGTACAAGAAGGGCTGCGGATTGCATCAGTACATCAGAGGCATTTAGAGACATATGCCTCAATGCTCATGTTCTAGGGGAAAAATGAGAGTAAGGGAGGATGAACTTGTCCTAGAGGAAAACTGAACGAATGCAAGTTACCGTCACTATGCCTACAGGAACTACATCTACTGGAAATATGAAAGATTGGGAAGAGGCAATAGAATTGTTCTTCCTGCATATTGTGTGCGGAAGATACGGGAGAGATTCCCCTCTGCCAATGGACAGTACAGGGGCTTTATTCCTGGTGAAAATCTTCAAGATTAGGGAAAAACTGCACCATACAGTTGTTGCGCACTGGGGAAGGTAGTATGGTCTCATACCTTCAGGGAATTTGAAATTGAGTTTTTTGTGTGTGGATCAGGACATCATTAAATCTGAAGGCTACTTTAAAAAATAAAAATACAACCATTCTGAAATGGTGCACTCAGGTATCATGCAAAAAAGTTTCATGTTGCATCGACATGAAAAACAGGATTCTGTAATATAAGGAGGCTTATCGTTTGTGTTGTTCTGTCTGTATATGTCAAACTGTAGTTGATACTTTACTCTTTGTCATTACCATATATTCTTTGGTCCAGTATAACATTATTTGGACCATACACACGAAAAATCGGTCTTCAGTCATCATGTGTGGCTTAATTAAGGCCACATATTGAAGTCAAAGGTACTATATAGTTTGAAGCAAAGAATTGTAAAACAGCTAGTGAAATATCAGTAAAATTGGTCTTTTCAGTACTTTGTTTATTTGTGAACTTTGTAATTGATATATACATAAGAGCTGACATGTCTTCAGCTGTGAAATTGTTAATGACTTAAAAACAGCCCTGTTTTAGCTAAGGTAATGTTAAAAATTTGTTTCCAATATTTGGCTGCCTTAATGCCGGCCTACAAGGCAGGGAATCGGCTCAAAGAGAAATTTACAAAGCATTATTTTAATGGTATCTACATTCCATGAAATTTGAGAGATTTTCATGAGCAGTAAAATTGCAACATTTTTTGAGACTAATGCAAAATATGTGAGACTTAATTGGCAGGTCTACAACACATAAACTTAATGTTCCATGCCTACATGCAAACTGAGAACTTTGCACTCCAAAGTTTATTTACCAGCAGGATAAATTGTGGTCTAAACTGTCCAAATAATGGCGGCTCAATTATGGGATTCAACTTCATTTACTCATTCTGTGTCTATGCTGAACCCCAACCCTAAATACCATCAACCCAAAGATTTTCAATCAATTGTGGATTTTTGGCCAAACCATCTAGTGAACCCTTCACTCTAGTGTACCTGTCCTGTAGCCAGTGTCTGGAGGGGGGATAGCTTCCATAGAGGTGAAATATGTTTTTAGGGGGAAGGCATACTCAGACAGTGCTTTAAGGCATGGTAATGAGTTTTACCTTCTAGGGGAGGGGATGTTTTTGAGAGAAGGGGATGCCCTATTTGCCCGACACAGCTTGTTTAACATTTGTTTCAGAATGTAAGCCTATTATTACCAATACCTTGGGGCAAATCAGTGGTGGCATCATCACCAGGTGACTCAGTTTCAGTCTGTGTACAGGCATCAGTAAAAACAGTGTATGGGAACACAGTTACCAGCATACATGGTCATTAATGTTGACCACCGAAATTTAAATGAATGTCAATCAAAGTGCGGACACTAATTATAAAAGAACTAATGGGGGCTATTCCTAGACATATTCGAAAGATGACACTGCCCCTTTAATGTATTGTAACCGTATGAAGTTAAAATTTTGGGTTATAAAGGTTCATGTTTTTGTAATCCACCAAATTTCCTTCAAGGAACTCCATTAACTTTAAAAACATTGACATCCCTTCCAGTGATTTTTTTGCACGGTATTACTTTATTTAATGGCATTTTTTGGGGGGAGGGGGTAGGGGATTATAGCCTATATTCAGGGCAAGTCTGCATGCATCTAGACAAGGTGTTGAAGCGTGGCTGAGAAACTTTCTGGGGGGAGGGTGGGGAGTCAGTATTGCAATCTTGTTCTTAAGAGCTATAAATTGTTTAAGCAGTCAAATATAACTAGGGAATACTGTATGAGACCCCTAAGCTGACCCGTAGGAACAGGTGTGAGGTGAAATTAAGAACTCTAAAAGCTCTACTCCAGACAAAGTCCCCAGTCTGCTGCCAACCTAGTATGTTGGTCGCTTTGAGGCTTCCCATACTAGGTCAGCAATATCGCTGTTCACAAAATTGGGCTACCGCATCATTGTCAAAACTTTTTGCTGGTCTCGATCTTTCTAAAATTCACAAATACTCCAAGGAAATTGACCTCTACGGGTCATTATATGTTTAAGATCCTTCTTGCTAAGAATATGTGCATATAGTGTCCAAAAATTTTGATTTGTACAAGCAAAGCTGTTTTGTTCATCAAAATACTTAAATTTTGTTACTATGGCGTTCACACTATTGTATTGTATGCTAAGTAGTACGCATTGCTATTCAATTGTGACATAGTCCATAGCTATAGTTTCTTTCATCCACTCACATACGCGTATGTAGCATCAATCACTGCAGAAACGCACACAGAAGCAGGATCCCTCAGGGATCTTTTGCGGTAACAAGTTTGTACAGCGATAGCTAGTTAGATACAGCGATAGCCTAGGCCTAGTTCAGGTCACAAAGTGTACGTGTGAACTACTAGGCATAGGTACCCTAGGCTCCTGCAGACAGCACACATTCCGTAGGCATTCTCTACACCTAGTTTACTAAGCCTTCCTCCAATATTCTTTATAGCTCTCACACAAAGTTACATAAAGGCTAGCTAGTGCACTAGACTACGTACCATGCAGTACTGACTACAAATTGCTCAAGACCATATCCACACGTCCACACACTAGTAGAACTATGTGCTATACATTGCCCAATAAGAGCCAGTTAGCAACAAAATATCTGAATTGAGGTACCAATATTTACCTGTGTTAACAATAACTTATTATCCTCTGCCCCTCCTCCCATCCCTCTCCCTCCCTCCCCCTAGGGCTTGCAAACCCCGGCACGGGCCGGTAGTGACATCACTCACCATATGGTCACAGCTGGTAACTACAGTACCGTGACAGGGACATGTATCATGCAGGGTTCGAGGGTTAACTCTAAACTAGACAGGCCTATGCTTATCCGGCATTGGTAGGCCTACATAGTCTTTATCTAGCCTAGGCCTTAAATTTAGGCCTACTATATGCTTTATGGCCGTTGAGTTGCAGTATCCCAACACAATTTTAGATTGTTCCGTACTCGCCGTTACGTAAGAGTATGCCTAACCTAGGCCTAGACTAGGCCTAGGCGCAGCTTTTATGGTAGACTGTACCCTTCGTTCAGACGCAGTTCGGCAGGTATGACCTGACAGATAATAACAACAATGGATGTGCTTGCAAACTGGATCCGAAAAAAAATTGAATAGTGTGTCAGAATGTCTTGTCTTACCGGCAAAATTCACAAAACCGACTGTGACTCTCAAGGAGGTGCTTTGCAAAATCTCTGTGGGTAGCTGTGTCGCGGAACTTCCTTGGCGCTCAGACCTTCAAACAAACGAAACTCCTTTCGATGCTCTTCATACTTTTCCTTTTGGTAAGCCCATTCTTCATAGGCCTTGTGAAGACAAATATTTGTCGCTTTTCTTTCCCTGGGCCTTTTCTTACTATGCAAACTTTTTTCCGAAGGGTTTTCATCCATTATCGCTTCTAGTTTCAAACGGAACGACACAGGCCAAAATCTTGTTCTAATGCATCGATATGTGGGAACATTACTGCGGCATAAGCTTACCTCAACGTATACCAAACTCGCGCACGTGCTTGTAAACAAGCATATTAGAGACGGTATAAGCAGCTGTACTTGCTGTACAGATGTCATCACAGCTACTTGTACGGTGTATCCGTTGAACAGTGACGACTGTAGAAACATGTCAAGAAAAGGCTGACGTCACAAAGAATATTTTAAGACGACCAATCACCTTTAAGGTAAACCCTGCCAAAGTTTTGACATATTCTAGAGACTGAGGGAGTTAAAGGCTGTTCAATATTTAATCGGCTATCAGGAGTGGCTTAATCTGATGCTCATTAATATGCCCTGAATATGGAAGTGCTAGTGAGCTGAAATCGTCATTCTTTTTTGCTCTAGGGAGCTGCCGCCCCATGACCCCCTGGTAAGCCTATGTTTTCAGTCCAATCACCGTCAGTGTTTACGATCACTTTATAAATGGACCTTCACAGCAATGAAACAAATCAACAAACTAGTAGTTTGCCCCTCCCCTACTTTTGAAACTTGATCTGCGCCCTGCTCCCACATTCCCCTACATTTCAGAAGGCGTTGTGTAAGTTTACGTTTTTAAGGGAGGGAAGTGCTCACTTGGAGGGTAAAGGTAGGCGTTTACGTGTGCAGGTGTCTCCAAGCTGTGGGTACACCACTTTAGGACGTATAGGATAGATGGAGGAATGCGGGGTGGGGGCTGGGGAGATTTAGCCCCTGCCAAAAATGTGATGGGCTGAACTATGCTTCCGCCTCCCTCAATCCAAGAACGAAATCCCCTGATTTGTTTCCTTTGTAAGAAATCCCAAAAATTTAAAGTAACTTACACTCCGTCTGTTGCATGGGGACGCTAAATGGAGTTGCGGCATCAGGATTGGGAAAGATTGGTACACTCTTGCCTCGTTACCCTCTCAGCTCTAGTCGAATTTTTCTGGTGTTCATCAACAATTGAAATTTACAAGATCCCCTTCGAGCTCAAGTGTCTTGGCGGCATGAGATGTCAAACATTACTCCTTGATAATGTAAATAATTTAGACTGTCTCATTTTATCCAAGTGGATCAAGCAGCTTGGCCTGTTTCCCCTGCTTCTAACTCCTATGGAATAGCTATTTCCTGGTGTAATTGTAGTTACTTTAAAGACAGACCAGTGAATGACTGACTGTTTGAGATGGTTTCTGAAGAGCTTTTGAAAGCTTTATGGGACTTCACTTAAATAGAAAATAATGACCATACTCCTATTGTACCTTCCGAAGTAGACTGTTAATATTGCCGGGTAGGAGAAGTCTTCCGAACCTCTCTAAATACCCTCCTGATTTTGCCACACCAAACCAAATTGCTTAAAGCCGCCTATGGCCTGAACGATTCCATTTTAAAACAGGAACCATAATAAAAATTCAAAGGTTTTTCGTGCCATAGAAGTAACAACTAAATTCGTCCTTCAGCAGTAGACTGCAATAGTTGAGATACTAAAGTCCCATTATTTTTAAGTTGAAACAGTCGACCGTTTGAGCAAAGAAACATTCCTTTCTTCTTAACCTTGAAAAATCTTAAAAATATCTTGTAAAACTAAATCTGGCCAATACAGTCTGTAAAGTAATTTTGGAATTTTTGTCATAAAATATGACAAATTTGAAGAGTCGATGCCGAAAAAATATTTTTAAGAATACTGTCTGTATTATTCATATTTTTGCAACCATAGACAGAGATTTTGAGTGAGTGAAAGCAAATATTATTACTGTTACAACTTGATTTCCAAAAAGTATACGGTCGAACTCGTCCGGAGAGTTGTGGGGGTGCCCTTGAGGTGCCTCTGGCCTATAGCCTTAACACTTTATTTTCGAAAAAGGCTACGACAAATTTGCGTTGCAGAATACCTAGAAATATTTATCTTTTTCTTCAAACTGGTCGTTAGTTTCTATATTTCTCTACATTTCTTGCTTTCACGTCTTCCAGTATCTGCAGAATCACTCTAAATAATTTTTTTTCATGGCATACTTAGGCAGGTTACTGTACTTAGTCATTTGTCACCTTGTGACGTCTATTCAGTAGTAACGTCACTAAACTATCGATATTCGCTGAGAATCTAAGACAGCGGCCAATATGACGTCAAATGAACTCCATGAGACACGATATCGTCTTGGGAACATCCAAAAAAAAATTGTTCCCGAGGGCGTGGGGACCATACCTTCCGACTCGACTACAGGAATCTATAGCATTAACGCCTTTCCGGTTCATTACAAAAATATTGAAAATTTTCGGAAATTTATTTGGGGTATTAGCCTCCATGTCGCCATTTCCCACCTCTGGTAAAATGACGTCCCCTTGTCAGCTTGTTTTAACCTGTTTTCACACCTTGCAGCCATTATACCTTCGTGGATAAGTGGGATATTTAAGTCACCAAGACTTTGCATTTTTTGGCTTCGATGATAAGAGAAACCTATACGTTTGTGATGGCGTGTGCGTACATGTGCTCCTAAACTGTGTCTGGATGTTATAGGCATGTGTGTGCACTCACAAACATGTCCTTAGCGGGTACCGGCGCAGCTCACACGTCTTTCCTAGCTCACGACCGGCTCGAAACTGGCGTAACTGCCCGAAAATTCGGCTACTGCAATGAGAAGTCACGCGAGGCTGCACGTGCCTGCCTTTGAGCGCAGCCGGCCCTAAACACGTAGCTCACCTCGCCTACTTCGCGGGAAGGTTCGCTGCTGGGGAATTACCTTGCGTTCCCTATCGGGTTCTTTCCTAGTACACCGTAAGGCATCGGATGTGCGTATGAGTGTGTATGCGCGTGTGCATGTGAGTGTTTGTGAAGGCCAGATTGTTTACACAATATCTCAAGAAGGTAAACTCTGATAGTTGTCAGACTTGGTAGGTAGACGCCCTATATCAAGGGAAAAGAAACCCTATTGTTTGGTGGAGGTCAAAGGTCATCTGGGGTCACCACGTGTCAAGCTCTAAAAAACTTGTTTTCACAATATTTCAAGGAAGGAAGCTTGTATAGATTTCAAACTTAGTATGTGGATGCGTCATGGTAAGAAAAAGGCACCGTATAGTTTTGGTGGAGGTAAAAGGTCTTCTAGCTTCACCGGGAGTCAAACTTTGAAAACCTTGTTTACACGATATCTCAAGGTAGGAAGCTTGGATAGATTTCATACCTAGTATGTGGGAGTTAAACTGAGAAACTTTTATCGAAATGAATTTAATATAAAGCTGGCCAGATATAAGGAGTATAAAAGGAACTTGGAATGTAATTGATACTTCCATACGTGCTTGTAAGGCCCGTGGCAATCCCTTGAATGAACTTGTTGAAAATGGAAAGGTCTCTAAGCTCAAGGATATTTGTTACTTTTAACAAATATTTTGTAAGTGTTGGTCACACTTTATATAACAGCATTGTAAATGCGTCTCTGTTATACAGACTATCTGCCACCTGTGGATGATTACGTAATGTTCTTATACCCGACTGATGAACATGAGATTTTTAACTGTATCAAGAATATGTAAAATTTTGTCTAGGTCATGACAATCTTCACTGTAAGGTTATTAAAACTTTGGCTTCTTTTATTTCTGTACCTCTTAGTCACATTATTAATCTTTCCCTACAAAATGGTACTATTCCAATGGATTAAAAAAAGCAAGAGCCATTCCAATTTGGTGACAAATCTTTGAAAAGTAATTATAATCCAATTTCTGTTATTCCGGTGTTTTTCAAACTTCTAGAATAACTGTATACATCCTTTTCTAAATTTTCTTGAAAAGCACTACATTATTCACGAAAGCCAGTATTCATTTCTTCCTAAAAAGCCAACATTTCATGCTTTGATCAGTTTTGTCAACAAACAATAAGTTCTCCTGTGGTACGGCCAAAAAAAAGTTAAATTGAATTGAAAATATAGATGCGTTATGGTGAGAAGCAGAACCCTATTGTTTTTGGTCGACGTCAAAGGTCATCGTGGGTCACAGGGGTCAAATTTTGAACCTTGTTAACACTATATCCTGAGGTAAACAGCTTGTAAAGATTTCATAATTAGTATTGGGATGCCTGATGGTCAGAGGTAGACCACTACTATTTTTGGTGGAGGTCAAAAGTCATCTGAGGCAACCGGGGGTCATAGTCTGAAAATTTTGTTTCCACAATATCTCAAGGTACGAAGCTTGCATTGATTTCATACTTGGCATGTGATGCATAATGGTCAGAGTTAAAGACCTATTTTGTTTGGTGGAGGTCAAAGGTCATCTGTGGTCACTTGGGTCAAAAAGGAAACCTTGTTAACATGAAATTTCAAATTATGAAGCTTTGATAGATTACGTGGTATGTGGATGCATTCTGGTGAGAAAAAGGATCCTTTTGTTTTTGCTGGAGGCCAATGGTCATCTGGGGTCATAGTGAGTCAAACTCTGAAAACCTTGTGAACTCGATATCTCTAGGTAGGAAGCTTGGATAGATTTCATATGTATTATTTGGATGCCTTATGTTCAGAAGAAGTACCCTGTTAGTTTTGGTGGAGGTCGACGGTCTGTTGGGTCACAGGGGTCGAACTCTGAATACCTTGTTTACAAGATATCCCAAATTTGGAAAATTGGATATTTTGAATGAGTTGCATTATTCCATCAGAAAACCCTTATGAGATTTAAGAGGTCAGCTGAAATCACCGGAGGCCAAAAAGCAAAAGCTCCTAAGAATTTCCATGGTCAAATATTAACACATAATTGTCACGGTTCTGCATATTAAAATGACATTCAACCAATGACTGAAAGAAATGGGGCATCTTGGTATTATTTCAAATATCACAGGTAAGTGCTATTCATCGAAACCAGGATGCATTTTTGCATTCTGGTCCCAAGGGTGTATTCGCCATGCATGATGTTAACTTGGGTGAAAATGGACACAATAAAGGCTTCAACGGTAGGAGATGCCAACAGGAAAGTGCATGGTAGGTTGCAATAAAAATATTGGTGCAGATGAAACCCAACAAACTGTTTCTGCTAACGCCTATGTCGAACCTCGTTCTACCGAGACCTATGCAGGAACCATATGCAACTATTCCAACAAAGTGTTTAATGGAACATTTATTTAATGAAAGCATCTATTCCTTTTTCCACACATTTGAAACAACCAGTCAACTATGGCCATGAAGGAAGACCACAGGAAAGCATTAGACCGCACTCTCGAGCACCTGGTAAACGACCTTGATGTTAACGAAGCAATCATTTACCTAAAGGGCAAGGAAGTCTTCGACGATAGAGATGAAGACTGCATCACCTCTGAAGCAAAAGAGATGGAAAAAGTGCTGAAATTCGTATCGCGCCTAAAGAAAAATGGTGACATCGCATTTACTGAATTCCTGCTGTATTTGAAGGGGAAGCGAAGGACACAACATCTAGGTGATCTACTAGAGCAAAACAGTACTTCCCGGAAGAAGATGAGTGAAAAGGTCACTGCTGTGAAAAATGGATATTTCTCCCTTAATTCAGGTTCTTTAGGGCTAAAAACAGAAGGAAATATTGCAATTGTTATCTCTATGATAACCATTGAGAGGTTAAATTTGCAGATCATTTATTGCCGGTTTAAAACCATATCTTAAAATTTCAAATTAAATTTATTTTTCAAGGTCTCAGAAGATGAATTGTCATATAAGAGGATAGGTACATGTTTTAATCTGGCTGCTGCTGCAAATTTTTAAAGTCACTTGAAACTTGTGACTTCATTTTAACTACTTAAAACTTTCAGCATCCAGGTTGTAACATGTAAATTTAATGACACATTGACCTTTTAATTTCTCATCTGTGTTGATCGTTCAAAAAGGTAGAGCCAATAGAATGTAATACGAACTTTTTACTTAGAGCGATCCACCTGGCGTGAGGTGAAGTCAAGAAACTCAAGTTTCCTCGTAATGAGGGGTCACAAGTGTATAAATGTAATTGCCTTAGAGACCGCAGTTCCGATAACGTTTGTAAAATGTAAAACTAACAGACTAATGCTTCGGTACAGTTTAAATTTAATTTTTGGTTACTAAATTGGTATCCCTCCAATAGTAGCTATAAAAAGTCTCTGTACTACCATCTTTAACAGGTTTGGTCACAATGTGCAATGAACTCATGATGTAGGCCCTAGTTTTCTTCGCGAGAAAATTTAAAAAATAAAATAAAATATACACAGCGCCCTAATCTTGATTCGTGTTAGCTGTTAATCAAATCTTCCCGATTTATTACATTCATTCTCTTCTGATTTTGATCCCTGGTGGTGTTAAAGATGAACTTTTGTATTTTAAACAACGTGTGTAAAACTTACAGATGTATTATCAGCCTCCTTTTGTATTGTCTTGTTTACAGACTCCAGTCACAAAGCATCAGCTTCCTAGTACTTCTGCCGCCGACAAATGCGAAATTTTTATAAGTTACAGTTCCAAATCAGGGACGAAAGTGATGGAATTGAAACGAAGCATTGAAGGACGGCTAAAATTAACATGCTGGATCGATAAAGAGAACATAAGTCACGGCGATACATTGGATCTCAAGATATCAGAAGCCATAAAAGAAGCCAAAGTTGTTCTTTGCATGATAGACCAAAACTTTGTAGATTCTCAAGAGTGTGAAAAAGAGGTAAATACAACAAAACAAATTTAACTAGCGCTGCCATACACGGCAGTTGAAGGCTGAATAAAGACAGAATGTGTTTTTCAAATTTACAATCTTTTTCTGCATTTGAAATGTAAAAGCAAAAAAGAAACTTTCATTTTCAAATGATATATCAACTTTCATTTACCAAAATTTAAAGAAATACACAAACTGGTCGTTGTTTGACAAACAACTCCACGTGTGAGGTGAATTCATGAACATTTCCCAATGCACGAAATGTACTCAAAGTTGCTTTGAAGAACACGTATCAATGGAACGACAACATTATATCGTATAGGCTACGACTTGTACACTAAATATAAATGGTTACATTTCTTCGAATTATTGACATCTGTCCTAGTAGAAGGATATTTGATGATGATGATGATGGTGGTGGTGGTGATGGTGATGGTGATGGTGATGGTGATGGTGATGGTGATGGTGATGGTGATGGTGATGGTGATG
>WURT03645388.1:0-19544 GCA_009936505.3 Holothuria glaberrima | reverse complement strand
ACAAGTAATTGAGTTATAAATTTTATAGGTAACACCAGTAGCCTGACTCTTAAATACTTTGGTTTCTTTGAGAACATAACAAGTAACACAATTACGTTCATGCGACTTAAAGCACCCCTTGTGAGTTTGCAGCTCTTCATAGTTTTGAAGAGTAGAATGCACAAGTAATTTTCGTAAATTAGGCAGTTGGCGAAATATAACTTTGGGGGAGTTTTAATCTCCTCGCGCAAAGTCGTAGGAAGCTGCAAGATATGAAGATGTTTTTGAAGAATATCTCTAAAAGGCGGATGGCGGGGATTTCTGGTAACTACCAGGGGAGCTTTAAGGAGAGTTCGATTCGACTTCTTGTTCGACGCTTTCTTTTTCAAAATTTCAGCTCTTGATTGACCATCAGCTTTACTAGTTTTATCTTTTACTATTTTTTTTGAGTTACCCCGAGAAATGAGATTTTTCTCCAAATTCAGAAAACAATTTTCCTTATCCGAATCACTGGAACATAATGCCTTAAATCTGAGAGCTTGACTATAAGCTATATTATCCAGAACATTTCTGGGATGGAAAGAAGAATAATTAACGTACATAGGATCTGAACAAAGAGCCTTAGTGAATAACTTAGTATGTATTACAAAGGGGCAGTCCAGTCCCACGAAATTTGCTTTCAGAGATCAGCAAATTTTGCAAATGTCTTCTTTATATTTGGCTTATTAAGTTAAAGATAAAACAAGGAGTCATTCTCTACCAAAAAATATTGTCACATATTCAAAGAAAAAGTTCTGCATAAAGTAGGACCACGTGGTGTACTTATTCTGACTGGCTCAACTACTGTTCATGCCCATAGCCAAGAGGGGTGGCCCTAGGGGAAAGCCCCCTGAAAGGTTTTTCGCCTCCTAAAACGTTTCAAGTTGCCTTTGACTTAATACATTTTACACATTTGACCCCCTGGAAATTCCCCTCTCTCTGGAAGACATTTCGCCCCGCATAACCTCGTCTGGATACGGGCCTTATTTTTCCTTCACTAAACTCTGATTATATTAAAAAGCAAATGGGTATTTGACTTTCAACAATCTGGCCATTCTAGAGTAGGCATTTTCATCCACGTCGTTTTGTAAGGATTGTAAATCAAAACTCCTCGACTTTGGAACAGTAAAGGAGGTTCACGATTCGAAGTTGATTTCAGCATATTTGGAAGTTACCTGACAACGGAACTGTACGTCCGGTGAGGTTAATTTTGAGACCCAAAGTAGTAATCGAGAAGAGGTCCTCAGATATCAGCAGAGAAATTTGCCACTCAAACAAGTTAGTGCAGGAGTTTTACTTAAAGTCCTGACTTTTGCTCTAGAGTTGCTTTTAAAAGCGAAAACTTGTGTTCTGATTTCATAACATGTCAAACTCTCTGGTATTAGGTCTACCATAGGAGACGTGATTGGGTATATTTACCCACTTTTAAAATGGAAGGGAATATAATGTCATTTGTCTCCAACCCCATTCCCAGCAGACACTTTTCCAGGAATATAACCAAAATTTCAAGCACGTGCTGGATACGATAATTTTCGTGAAAGGTTCATCAATGAAATCTAAATCGAAAATGTTGGAAAACAGCCACTCCATCAGGGACACAGATCGAGTTTCAAAAGTGGGACCGGGGTAGGACAAACTACTAGTTTTTTTTTTTTTAATTTGTTTCATCGCTTAGAAGGTGTACCTATATGTGGCACCAGATTGAATGTAAGGACACCTAATTTTTCAAAAATTTTCAAAGGGGAAGGGGCAGGGGCGGATCTAAGGGGCAGACCAAGCCCTGGCCCCCTTTTTTAAATGCAAAAAAGAGAGAAAAAGGTAAAGGAGAACAGATAGAGAGAAGGACAGAGAGTGGAGTGATAGAGAATGAAGCTGCAATTAACAACTTCGAAACATTGGAGTTATAGCGCACAGCAGATCAGTTTCAGTGTCTATTGGGACAATTCACACACATGCTTTCTACACATGATTGCGTTTGCCACACCTTGACTTGTTTTTCAAAATCTAGCTTTGTTTGTTCGACAGAAATGGAGGGACGTCGACCAATCAAACTGTTAGAATCCAACACGTTCCCCTTTTTCACTAAAGAACTTATGGTTGTCTTTTCCCAATTTTGAGGTTGGAATATGAGAGACCATGCTCCATTCGTAAGTTCGAGGCCGACTTTAAATCTATTCTAACCCAGCCTTGATTTTGACACGTTTTCGTGGAATTTTGAAAATACAAAATACCCATATCGGAGAGGGGGGAAAATAGGTGGCCCATGCGTCATACGACTGCGAACCACTGCAGCAAGCCTTCGTTAGCCGGGGAACCGCGAACTAACTACTGAACATGTCAAGTTTTGACCATTCGGCTGATCGTATGCTGAGAAGCCCGGCTAAGAAGTTGAGATCTTTCGTAATCTTTTCTGTCAGATTCAACAGTCGTAGATCGGTAATTGCCCCACCGGCACACAGTCGAGCCTACAACAACACTGCTGTATGTCTACATGCCATACAACGTTATATCATCCTCACAATCCATACGTTTGCTTGTAGGCACAGTTACGGTACCCTCCCCCTCCTGAACATATTCTTGCTTAGAACACTCGGGAAGTGCCGTTTCCGGCCATCTGGGGGTTTTTAAAGCCGAAAATTTTGTGGTACGCTCCGCCCCAATCGATGGTGGTGCTTCGCTTAGAAACATATATTAGCATTTTTTATAGATTATTTTTTTTTTTTGGGGGGGTGATTAATTGAGATATTGCAGATATTAGATCCATATTTCAAGGCTGGGTACATGCAGCTTAAAACACCCGAGAAGTGCCGTTTACGGGCCATATGAGGGGTTTGTAAAGCCAAAAATTTTCTGAAGTTAGTACATGACTACTAAAATCTGATTAGACGCCTTGAACAGGATGCATTGAAGTAAGGCCCTGTACCTATGATAACTGTCTTCTGTTAATAACTTGTAGAAAAATTAATGTGTTGAGAGTTGAGAAATGAAATTATATGAAGCAGAAAATGCAAAAATAAGACACAGGGAGTGCTATTTCCGGCAATCTGGGAGGTCTATTTTGTCAAAAATTTTCTTGTACGCTCCGCGCCAACCGATGGTGACGCTCCGCTTCGATGGTATAAAGCCATCAATCACAGGTCGAACAACTTCGGCCCCCCTTTTCAGAAATCCTGGATCCGCCCCTGGGAGGGGGTATCCCCTCCACAGGCCAGTTATCGAACAACATGCTGCATGACCCCTTGAGAGATAAATTTTGGCTATGTCACTAATTATTATCATTACTGTAAGGACTTTCCCAAAATTTATAACCAAAACGGAAGGGTAATGTAACACGGCAAGTGACTGAAATGAAATTGGCATGCCGACACTGCAATGTAAAATCCAATGCATGCCTATAATATGTACATTTACATGTTACACGCTCGCGGAGCCGGTGCAACTGCCCATAACATTACGTCACATTACAGCCTGTCGTCAATAATCATCCTGCAAAGCCGGTATGACGAAGATTTGGAAACTGAATCCCTGTAGATAACAAAAATGGCACTCTTCAAGACAAAGTTGTTACTATCCATTTCTACACAGCTAGGGGCCCCAGCGTATTTATCATGATGTTTACGTCTAAAGGTTTATATCTAGCATCAGTACTCAGCTATTCACCTGTTTTTGAACGTCGCAGCCTTCTTTTCGTAGTCAAACACTTAAAGGGATGTTTGATAGAGATAATTTCAACTATAAGCTCCACCCAACCCCTACAGAAACATATAAATATGTTTTCAGACAATTTTGTTCATTTTGTTGCTCTATAGCTTTCTTTCTCAGTCTTGTTTTTTTTTTTTGGTTCATTTTTTCCCTTTTTAATTTTTTGCACCTGATATGAAACGTGGGGATTCCATTAAGCCTTTTACCGTGGCCTTTATATCCCTGAATTTCCCGAGATTCCGCGAAATTGTTTTCTTTCACGCAAATTACTAGACAATGGGATGGTTTCGGTTGCAACGGTCATTCAGCGAGGGCGTTACTTAAACTACAAGTGCATAAAGAGCTTTGGTATGCAGGTTATGGCCAACCGCCACATCACTAAACTAACAAACGATAACTATAGGCCCAGGGGTCAGAAAAATCCCCATCCCTCTCCCTCCTTTTCGCATCCTTTTCTTTTTTGCAAGCTGTACTTTCAAGTTGCAGTCTTGCAAAGTTTATTCAGGCTACACAAACTGTGCTAGATAACAGGAACCACCATTGAGCAGTGTGTTACTTAAGCTGTTTACCCGTCAATCAAACAATACTAGAAGGGCAAACGTTGGACCCTTGTGTTTTCGAACTTTGCTCTTACAGAATAAGCCCCCTCTCCCTTGTAAACTTTGCGATCCAACCCTGCGGGAGACAAGAAACTAACAAAGTAGAAGCAAATAAGTGCACATATTGCTAATGTTGCTTTTTTCATTGCAAGCTACGGTACGCTACTCACATCGGTTTTATTGAACCAACAGGCTGTTGTTGTAACTCATATATTTTGCATTTAATAAAAGGGTAGGAAATGTTAAACTTAAGTTAACTTACTTTTCAAAAAATCAAGGAGGAGGAGGAAGACACACCTCGCCCTTTCCACCCTTCCTCAGGCCGGCGATCATATACTGCATGCCCCCCTCCCCCTCACTCAAATCTTGTTCACGCCAATGATTGTAACCAATTTTCACAATTGGGAATTTGTTTTTAATCCGGGCCTAGCCTGATACTTTGTGCACGTATAAATGAGAAAAAGCAGGGATACGTTGCACCAATATCATAGTCATAGCGGGCATTTTTCCATGAGGGACGGGCAGCATCTATAGACATCGCTATGCCCCGGTTTAAGCAACTCATGAGCTCAAAATTCTCACAGCAGTGTAGAGATTCAACTTGAAAACCCCACATTACGGACCATGGTTAGGTCTACTGATAACGCAGTGGTAAGGGTGGGGCTTTTAAGAAATTGTGGGTATCAGACTGACGCTTTTCAAGCTTCTTTAAATTATGTTAGACGGGCACACAACATACCACTAAACTCACACATTGACATTTTTTAAATATATTATTGCTCCATCGAACCAGGGAGATGGTAAAGCAGGGCTGGGTAAACCAACATCCACTACTACACTCATATCCTACACATTCATTAATGGGCAGTCCTTCATTTTGGTTTACCCTCCCCGCGAAAGGTTGCCCCCCTACCCTTGAAGACTGGCGACGCCACTGCCACTGGCCCTCATCGGGAGATAAAAGACAGAAATTTTCTTACAAGGCATTTTTCTTTGGGGGTAATGACGAATGAGAATCTGCTTGATCTAATATTCTCCCTGTCGCAGAGTGGTAACATGGAAAGAAAGCACTCCCAATGATGCACGGTCAGGCAACATTCCATCAAATTTAAAGCGAGGCCTTTCGGTTATATTTTCGCACAAATATTCAGCATATAACTGCTTATATGCACTCATAAACGTGCAAAGACTGAACCGTTATCATTTCCCTGTGCTGTGGGGAGATAGCTCGTGATAAAAGAACTCTATAATCTTTCATTTTTAGACACAAATTGAGTTCCGATAGAGTAGCCTATCAAGCGGTCTTGCAATAATGTTATGATTTCTTGGGAACAGCTTGGTTCGACGCTGTTTATTGATAGAGACATGCCGTTAGAAAATATCGCTATCACTATAAACTTTTCAGACCTTTTCGTCCGGGTTTAAAATGTGGGTAGTATAGATCCATTTGACACCCACTTGCCCTATTAATGTTCCTATGATGAATGCAGTGGCTGTAAAAATGCACATGTCCGACATCGGCGATAAATGAGTTATACTATTAACTGGTCCGTGCACTCCAATTGTTGTAGCCTAGACCAGTGTCCATAAGTTTTGCATAAGAACCACTCCCCTCGCACTCCATGGGAGTCCTTGCTTGGTTTTCATTGGTGCAGTGGCACGTGCTTGCATTTCATTGGTGCTTTAGTTTATTGCTTACGTTTGGCGTGATTCGGGGCAAGCCCTTCGGTAACACGTAGGGACACAAGTCAAAAACACCGCGCTTACTTGCGGTTGAGTAGTTAACTCAAGGCCGGTGCAACACCGAGTATGTGGGAACGCGGTATATGGGTCTAATGGTGTATACTTCTATACTGCTTGTAATCATGAAATTTCACTTTGCAAAACCACACTTTTCATGTACACTAGGCATTCACCTGCTTATTGATCAGGAAACTATTTTTGGAACCATAAACTGTATATCTGTTATTAGAGGTTATTGGAGTGTCAGTAGTAAAGAAGGAGAAACCTCGCCAACATAGTGTCTCAAGAAGGAAACGTCGATGAAATTTATACTTGGTATGCGGTTCAACTATATAAAGATAAATTACACTATTCAGTTTGGTGGAGATCAAATGGCTATTTACGTTCACTAGGTTTCATGGTGTAACCCCTGAAAACTGCTCTTAAAATAAAGTATCTCAAGATGGGTAACAATGAGGAAACCCATAAATTGCATGTGGATGGTCCATTGTTTACATGATCGCTATTATGTTGGTGGGGCCAAAGGCATTTAAAGTCATCAAAAATCAAACTAGAAATCATTTGAACATGATATTTTAAGAAAGAAAGTTTGCTTGCATCTCAAAGATGTTATTAATGCAAAACGTGGCACGAAGGGCTCAATATTACCTTTTTGATTTCAATATTACTTTGGTGGGATGAAAACTTATTAAGGTCACCATTTACGGTCGCAAGGGATTAATTTGTAAAACCTTGAAAACATGATTTGTCAAGTATTAAAAATGTTGGGAACATTTTTCTGCAATGTGATACCCAAAACTGAAAGCAAAAAGCTCACAAATGACCACGTTAAACTAACCTAAATCTATTTACATTGATTTCAACTCTGTTCACTAAAGCACACTAACCTCCTAACTAAACAATCAAATTGAAACCACTTTACAAACATTATGTCCAAATGGCAAAGAACGACTAAGCCGTTTGAAATTCTGTTTTTAATCTGGCAGTCTGGCCAAAATTTCACTTTCGTATCTTCTTGAGGTCAGTATCAATTTTTTCACAAAGATATTGAGAAAGGGAGACCTCTTGGCAGGAATTAAATATTGCCATTGATGGTTCTTTGAAAAGAAAAGAACTTAATATAAGCGATGCCAGCATCTGACGACACGCAACAACTGTCGAACAGCACTGCACCTTGTCTAGGAAACACCCAAGTATGGCATATGGTATAGCCTAGGATGTACTGCATGTGAATTTAATCAACCAGTGATGAAAGGTACATAAAAACCTTGTGACCACACAAGCTCCAATCAAAACAAAATAGTAAAACATTATATCGGCAGTTGCAAAACTAAACATGTAAGATTTAGACAAGAAAAAAATAAATAAATAAATTTTAAAAACCTTAGAACACTGTTTATGTTGATGTACATTAAAAAATCCTTGTCAAAGAAGGATTGAAACTGCTAGTGAATCTTTTGTAACCTATAAAACGTTCGGTATATTTGTTTTCTAGCAAGAAGAACATAGAATATGTTAACTTAGGTGTGAACTGTTTGTCACATTTAATTGTTCTTATCCCTCGTTTTGGATAAAGTGTGTCAGTTTGCGGCAGCTTGTTTCAACACTGCGTTCGTCGTTCCAAATTAGACTAATTTTTTGAGACTTACTGTGTAAAGTTAATGAGCCGCAAGGCTTAGATCTTAGTGGATACGATGCTCTTTATAACACTTCATAAAAAGAAAATTTAAATATTTCTAAAACTAGCAAAAGGTGAAAGAGTACGTAAAAAACTAATTTTGACCACCTTTTTCATCTCTTTGTGAGCATTCTTTATCCATTTGTCTATGCTGGAAGTATCAAGTTAGTTAAAAATGCTCGATTCCACACAAAGACTATTTCAACCAATCGGTACGTTTGTGTTTTCATTCTTCCTGGAGTCCACTATTGATTCGTTTGTTTTTTTCTTTAAATATGCGTTTTACATTATACCTAGTGCACCATTTAACCACTTACTAGATCAGCCTCCTGACGACAAATTCTTGTATAATTTTTTTATTATAAAGCCACTGACAATTGGATCATCTGAAAAGTTAATAAAGCAGCTTTTAAACTTGCGATCATAGTTTGAATAGGGGAACAATATCGGAGATAGAACATTTATATTTCTGGAGGAATAGTCTTCAGTTCTATAGCTAATAAATGAATACTGCCTTTTCTATAGATCTACTTACGAAATACAAGGAAATTCAAAATCCAATCACAAACAGAAATGTGTGGTACAAAATCTTCAAAAAACTCCAAACGAAAAGAGATAATACCACTAGAAGCAGAATTAAAATCAATG
Source organism: Holothuria glaberrima (assembly GCA_009936505.3). Taxonomy (NCBI): domain Eukaryota; kingdom Metazoa; phylum Echinodermata; class Holothuroidea; order Aspidochirotida; family Holothuriidae; genus Holothuria; species Holothuria glaberrima. Next base: position 11,156 of record WURT03645388.1, on the reverse strand, counting down.
CAAAGAATTCGGGCTTAATTTCATTTACAAAAAAGTTAAACATAGTGTTATATTTTGTAGAGATAGCACCTTTAAATAACCGGTTGGCGCGGTATAAAAATTGAGACATTGGTAAGACAGAATTCAGGAAGTTTTAAAACGGATTAATAACCGCTTTCATTGACAATGTGGCTCAACGATGAAGAAATACGGAATAGAACAAAATATTTTAACGAGCGATTCGAGCCTCGGTGAGTTCAACTAGTGGACTTAAGCTTTAGAAACAAGAATGAATTCAATCGCTTTATAAATTACCCTGAGATGAAGAAAAAGTGAAAAGATTCCCCCAATTTCTACCGAGTTTCCGAATTTTTGATCGAATTCCCCCCCAAAATGCAAAAATTTTCGCGCCTTGAGCGCGCATGTGGTTGCTAGTATCACCTCTATCAGACTTTTAAAAATACTCTGACATGCACAGTCCTTATCACTCCCATATCCAAGTTTCATAAGATATGAGTAAACTTACTAATGGTATATGTTGTCTAACAATTACTGTTCACTTACTTCGCGTGGTTCTGATTTACCCAAACAACTGAGTAAAAAATTCGCTTAAACAAGCAACATGAACAGGTTTCCTAAAAAAAGAGAAATTCTTGGAAATATATCCAACTCAAATTTAGCAATAATTGTAGCACCATTTTGCATCTAGCCCACCTTACGTGACCCAGACTTTTCTAAAGGGGAGGGGACACCCCTTTCCTTAGACCCCTCCCCAGGACGTCGATTCGCATATGGTGAAATCCCCACCGTCTTTGGAGATGGATCCACGCCCTTGACTTGGGGGACCTTCTTGAGATTCGGGCAAAAATTTTCTGCCCCCCCTAAATTTGAAGAGTCCCGTACGCTTATAACGTTCATTGCCTCAAAATTGTGCTCCTTAAGAATATTCTGGAACAATAACACCTACGTGACTTCACCCACTCCTGTGTCAACCACTTCCACATCTCTTATGTTGCCGTACTGTATTTGCACGTTCAGAAAAAGTTCACAAGTGTGCGCTGCTTGTTAAAGCTGCCATGATTTCGCAATGGACTATGGGACTCCCCCAACTAACCGGCTCGAATGGTGGCTCACTTGGGCCTGGCGCGAGTAAGCGCGACTGCTGTCGTTACAGGCTTAGTAATCTAACACCGTCGCGCCAGACCCGAGTTGACTCGGATGAGTAATCGAACACGCTGATGAAGTCATGAAATCTTTTCTTGTGCACGCTCAACCCACAACTCTGTGACATGATATTTTGGAAACCTTATGGTCCCCTGTACACACAATCAAGAAGTAACAGAAAACATTTTGAATCTCACTTTTTCAAAATGGCAGCTAAAAGCAAAATAACTGCAAAACTTTGAATAAAATGTAGAAGATTTACGGGAAGAAAATAATCATTTAAATATTTTGACGCATATTTGCTGCCTTACCCTTCCCCATAAGTTGCACGCAAGTCAAGTGAACTTTAAAACAAATGGAACTTTGTCATGCAGCTTCAAACATACTTTATTTAACCACCAAAAAGAACTCAACAGCATAGATCTATCGAATATTACCTTTTTTGGGGGGGGGGGGGGTATTTGATATTTTGCCCCAAAAAATCACAAAAACGATTCTTTACATTAAAAAATTGTGCAAAAATTCAACAAAATTCTTGAAACAAAGTAAGTTTTGGGAAAAATCATTCTGGCATTTAGAAAGCCCCCCACCCTAATCATATTTTGCTGAATACCTTAGAACCTAAACAAACACCATCAATTATTACTGACATATTACTGACAGGGGTAGGGATTATTGAGATATTCCATGTACAATTGTCAAAAAGGGCATCATTTTGGTTAAAAATAAACGTTTCAAGGCCAAAATCAAACCCGAAAATAAAAAAAAAAAATCATAACTCCACAACGACAAGTCCGATTTCTTTTATTCAGACACCAATGTGTTTTTATAAGACTCCTTACATAAAAATACCAAAAATATGAGTAATTGTCAAAGGTAGTGTGAGTTAGAGAGGTTTGAAATTGTAAACAACTCCAAATTCAAAAATAACGTCAATTTTGGTCTAAAATCTTCATTTCTAACCCCCAAATTACCATCAAAAGTCCAAAATTATAACTCGCAACCACCCATCCTACTTTGTATGCACCAAAATGTCTCTTTAGAGCTACCACACAAACTCATGCAGCTCCTACGTACTACAGATCAGAAGTGGTGTCCTTGGTTCCACTTTTCCCAGTGCACTGGACACTGATGCATACACAGTCAGTGTGTACTGTGTGTACAGTGTGCACGGAATTCAAAAGTAACCACAGACTAAAATGAGTATATCTTCCTCATTCTACATCCAATTTCCTCAACTTTGGTATCAAATGAAAGAAAAAACTGTGGAAAACAATCTCCTGCATCATAAAATAAAAAATAATAGTGATATGTATGGGTATTCTATGGTAAGAAAATACAACTTATTACGTCATATAATGTGCATATTAGCATACGTAATGAGATCAACTAATTTAAAAAAAATACAGCTGTTCAAATTCTCTGTCTTCGCTCTTCAAAATGATATGTACGTTTTTACAGAGAATATTCTTCTAAGTTAAAATAAAAATTCTTGAAAATATTCCTAAGAAAACTTCAAATATTGCCTTATGAAAAAGGGGTAAGGGACCATCTAATTTTATTAGCATGAATCGGAAGTAAACGCGTTGTAACTCATAACTCAGTTTTAAAATACACAAAGACCAAAGTCTTTTACCACAAAATGTACAGTCGTCATATAAAACGTAGCGGTGAGTTCAAAGAGTGTAAAAATGCATACTCGCCGGAAATATTGTTTTAAAACCCTTGGAATCAAAATTCAAAAGCCCTTAATATTGAAATAGAACTATTGTGAAACGGTTTATGTATGAACTGCCTCTTTTCATTAATGAGAGATTGACAAAGGTTTTACATTTTTAATCTTTGAACACATCGGATTTCATCAGAAACTCTTCTTTGAGATCCATTTGAATATTATTTAGAACCCTTTGCCCGACAGAATTCATGCACATCGTTCCAAAGGAATATCTCTGCTTGCAATTAAAGTTTTGAAAGAGACTGGGAATTATTGTACTTGAATCTTCCGAATGAACTATTCTGTTAATATTTTTGTCCATTTTCTTTATTTTAAAAACAGAAGTTTTCCCCCAATGTTGGTCACTACGGTTCTCTGACACTGGAAGGTTGTCACCTTAGCCATAGAAAAGCCAGTTGTGTAACACTACCGGCGTAAGTTTCACTGTTATACATGAAATCGACATTTTTTGTGACTGAGGTGAATGTTTAAGCGTCAGTTGTGACGTCATTGTAGGAGTCGCATTCATTTAGAATCGCGTCTAATGCTGCCACTAGAAAATGACTTCGAAAAACCGGAGTCCTCCAAGCCTGTTTCCCAAATCCTGAAAGCATCTTAACAGACTTTTAAAATATGGCATTCTTTTTTTGTGGGTGTAGGTCGAAATGAGATCTTAGGGTGATTGAAATTGCATAATTGAGGGGTCAATAGAGGGTATTATGAAATGTGAACAGGGTATGTGTGAGGTCAGGGGAATTTTAGGAAGGAAAACAACACCAAAAAGATCCATCGTCTATCACAGGGAAAAAGATAGGAAGGCCTATTTAGGATGGAAAAATTCCCAAATGACGTCTTTTCAGCCTTGATGGGCGGACAGCATGAGAATGCCATATAACGACTAGCGCCCTACAACGACTAGCGCCCGACAAGTGGACACAAGTTGGACTCTTTGGAGTTTCACAATTACAAAGAAAACCTTAGTTGGGTCCAGCCAGAGGTAGATTATACAGGGCATTAAAATGACCGCACGAGGTTGCACAGTCCCTAGGTTAGAGCAGGACATAAAAAATTCCTAGGATCAGTGCTAGTGGTGAGGATCGAGCTCTCCACATGACCTATTTGTCTTCTTTCAATGTGTATTTTAAGGTCCCTTCCTTTTCAATGTCATTGGGGCCTTCTACAGGTGTTATATGGTCTTGTCCGAAATCGACCATGAGTTTGTCGGGATATTACTAAGCGGGCGACGGTTGCATGATTCACAAAGAAATCTGGCGGGAAATGAGCCCCACCTAGGCGAAATTTATATAGAACAACCCCTTATTAGCCAATAGATTTCCCAGAATGCTTGTGCAATGTACACCAAAAAGGGTAGTTTTAATCTCAGTAAAGTTACTCAATGCACGGACTGGTCAAACAAAAATATCCATCCGATACGTGCAAGGCAAAAACAACGACCTCTTCGAGCCCCTGAAGAAACAAAAATGGATGCACGTTTTTGAATAATTCTGCACGTGACTTTTAAGTTCAACACGACTAAATGAATATCTTGGGCTGCTTCCTAGTAGACACAAACTATGAAGATATTAGCAACATCTCAGGACCACAGCCATAGCAACGCTGCGAGGTAATCAAATCAGGCCCTCGAAAGAATTTGATCTAAAAGAAATATTAAGGGTTGAATAACAAATGTAAGTAAAGGTCAAATATTTTGAATATATTTTAGTGGGGACAGAATGATAGTATTTTTTTATTTCATTTCGAATGAATTAAAACATTTGTTAACTGCTCTCAGACTGGTATTTTTTTTTTCAAGAAACCAAAATAACTGCCCCTAAGCTTTTATGAGAAAGATTTAGCAAAGAAAAACGCCATTCGAATATACTGAGAATATAACAAAAAATGGAGGGCGAGGCACATTCTGATTATTTTCCAACAAGGATCGAATCATTATGAATCATTCAGAACAATGGCCTTGTTAGTTAAATTTTTTAAAGGAAAAGGTCTTGTAATTAAGCCCACACATCTTAACTGTCAGTGTTAACAGAAAGAAATAGTCACAGATACATTAACTCTCTGTACGCTATGTCAAGAAGCATATATTATACTGCAACTGGGTGAAATTTACACTGCACCCACTGTCAACAACAAATACCGCGAAGACGGGAACGTAGAAACGTAATATCCTCAATGTAACAGCCCTTGTTTCTGTGTCTTTGTTTGATACTAGCGTTAAAGGTAACTAGAATTACTTTACTTGTTACCTTGATCTTTTTGCAGAAATTATATTTTTTTCTGTTTGTTCTTTTGAGCCGGTTGAAAGCTTTCATGCTCCATTTGCATAAATTCAAACTTGCTTGTTCACTCACAAGTTTCCTTAAAAAGTGTATGACCCTAAACGCTATTACAAATATAGCCTTGTCCTTTTAGCCTTGAAAGAAAATTGACACCTGTTTTCTTAAGTTACTTCGTTTCACTTATCCACCTGCATATTTTCCTTTTTTTTTTATTTAGGAACTTAAATCTATCATTTCAACTTAATTTGAATAAACAACCCGCTTAAATCAAGCGTAGCACTGAAATTAAACCTTATAACAGAGGTACCTTAACTATTATATTTCACCTTTGGAGTAATAATTCAGTTTAAAATTTCAGTTCAGTTGTCATGTCCATGACCTGTTTGAAGAGACATTGGGTGTTGTTTTCTCATAAAAGACACTATCCTACACTTGTTAATTCGTTTCCTGAGGAAGATCCTTACATGTTTGACAAAGTACAGTCTTAAATCCATTGCGGTATGAACTACAACCTGTTGAAAAACAGACAGTTTTTTAGATTTTACTTTCTATTTCTTTTCACAAGATACAGTGATTCCTTCCTTACGGTTGCTCTTCACATTTTTACTTTTAGAAAAATATTTCTCAGGTAATCACAGAGCAATCACCGTCGACATGATTTCATGCTTCAGAGGTAGCTAGATGGTAGGCGGTTCAAACTTGTATTTGTTGGTAAGAAATGACAAAACACGGTGGGGTTTATTTTAGGACTTAACGTAAACGTAAACGCTATTTAATGACAAATTTGGAACTCTTATAGTCTTGCTACCCAAATAGTTTGCACAGAATACTTCTAAGCATGTCCCACAAACAGCAGTATTTTAGTAATTTCTTAATTGGTCAAGAATTCCTCCCCTAAGTCGTTATTCTGTACAAATTAGCTCTGCTTGTAGTTCAAACAATAGTTACTCTACAAAAATAAAAAAAAATAAAAGGTGCTTTCATATCAACGTGATTCCAACTTAAATGTCTGTTTACAAGATTTGTTGGAATTGCTTCGAAGTTTGTTATTCATCATAATAGTATTGTCCCACGAACGAAAAGGGAACATTCTCATTGTCTTACGTTTCTTTACTCAAGGCTTGCATCCGCAGACTTTAAAACTTTAGAGAAGCTTTGAATGGCGGAAACGATCTTGAAATAGTTGAGAGGATAAGTGAGAGGCAGGTTTGCCATGCATAATGCAGTTGGAACTTTATCGCTGACGGCACTTCAAGTCGTTAGGTCATGTTGAGTTGAAGTTGTCCCTTGGGGACATAGCTCCTTATGGGAGGAGACCTCCTTGTCAGAGAGTCGAGGGGACTTTTGAAAAAAAAAATACCACTGAGGGTTCGTTGCTTCCACGTGTGGAGGGACGGTAGGGCTGGTCGCTTAGGGCAAAGTAACTACTGGGCGTAATGACAGGGCCGTTGAACTGTTGAAGGTCACCTATTCCTTGTCATCGAACCAGGTTTAGTGCAGCAGACTAACCCGGTAGTATAGTGTAATTTTCTATGACTGCAAACTTGGGCAAGTTGGGACAACAATGAAATATCGTAAGGAGAAATACGAATATGTAAAAGCAGGGGATGCAAATTCAATGTCATGTGGAAAGGCTAGGAAAACAAGGAGCCTTGTGATAATTAAAAGACGATTAGGCCAACGGGAAGTAAGTTTGAAAACATGTCATGAGTGCAATAAAGGAGAGAAGAAAATCAGAATACCTATTCGGACATGTGCCTCACCACAGGGCTTTGGTCTGTTGGTTTAATTTTCCGGTCGTACGTGTAGTAAGCCATTAACGGCGAGATGGAACCTGGTGAGGAAGACCATGGGTCTTATAAGCCCGCACTATCGAGGTGATGCCGTATTAGAGTTAGCCGAGATAACCACTCGCTTACAGTATATAACGCATTAATTTAAGTCAGAAGTCGTACGGAAGCCTCTCATAATGTTTATGTATATTTTTCATTTTAAGTCTGTAATAATGTAGATAAGTTGAATGTCACAAACAAAGCGTTTGTTTTTCATTACGAATAAGCTTCTAAACTCGGCACCAAGTACCCTCTAGATGTGTGACAAGGGTAATTTCTGTCAATATTAATGTAATCAAACTGAATTTTATTAGTCCGATGACGATACTTTTCCCCTTCGGACTGGCAAAGATTGTGTCTTTGGAATTTCCAAGCCATGAACTACCCCAAACCGAAGTTTAAAAAACTGGACTCAAGATGAAGTGACCGATACGTCAGGTCACCCTTACATATCATATCACTCGATTATCTCGTAGCCTTAACCTGAGTCTCAATTATCAATTACGTTAATGAATGGGTCAGGGCAATGATCTTTCTTAGCCTATAAACACGCAAGAACGTGTAATTTAATACCTATTCTTCTCCTATGAGTGTTTCATTTTGTGTACAACCAATTTTTTTTAGAGAATCTTGCCAACAGATTTGGCCACGTAATATTTCCAGCTTCATTCAGGCATCGCGGTCCAGGTAGTTCCACAAGAAGTCTTCGAGTATGCACTCTGAAAAGCGTGTTTAGGAATTAAACACATTTTTGCCCCCACTTTGGAAACATGTTTCTATCCTAAACACTCATGCTTAATTCCTAAACACTGTGTGTTTAATTCCTAAACATCATGTGCTTAATTCCTGAACATGTTTAGACTTTAAACGTGTTTCCAAAGTGGGGGCAAAAAAGTGTTTAGAAAAGTGTTTCATTCATAAACACTGTTTTTACAGTGTGGCTATTACAAAAGTGTCATAAGGCAAATGGGGCTAGATGGGCAGTTCAAAAGTTAGAGAAAATTAAGGAACCTTGTAATACGACACATAATACGATAGCGCCTGGGTAGATTGCCGTACAGCTCACTCCTCATTACGCCTCTGTTAAAGGACTTGTGTGGATACCTAACACGTGCGGAAAAGCTTTTTACATGTCATATATAGCCTACTGGACAATCAAATACGTGTTGCTGCTACCATGTCTTTTTTAAACCAGTTTTGTATACATTTGATTCAAACGTAATTGATATAATTAACACAAAAAGGATTTGCATGTTTGATGTGGTTCTTATGCCCTGAAATTAGGCTACCCAATTAGCCACCGTCGCATATTTTGTAAATCAGAATATTCACTGACAGATATTCCTTCTCCGTAACGCATATTAACTGTTGATGAATATGTCCATTTAAGATCTACTGAGGTAATATTACATCTTCAGTTTATTAATAAATATTTTTGGGATAAAATTAACTTGATAAGGATCTGATCTGCGTTTTGGAAGTTTTCCTCCTACAAACCCTTGGGTTTTAACCTTGTATTTAGATTGCTTAGGTAAGCGTTTTAGATAATCGTCTCAGAACGTAGGCCTACCTAAATTCTGAAGGCATCTTCTCCTCTTGATTCCGCCTTACCTCTTTCACGATTGCAAAAGTCATGCTATAATATCATTCCCACTGTTACAATGTAAACAAATTTCCCGTTTGAGTTTTTAGACAAAAAGTTATTGTTCTAACTTTCTTTTACTCCGTCAAGGTCTTGCTAACAAAACACCTTTAAGTATAAGGAAAAGATAGCACTTACTACAGTTTTTTTTTTTTTTTGTGAAAAGGACGCATAATAATCAGTTAAACACTTAATATGACTGACATTAGACATACTTATGTATTAAAGAAATCATCCTTTTAATCGCATTTACATTAACTAATATCCATTTATCCCCGTAAGCAAAATTTACAAAAAAGTACCCTTCGAACAAATACAGCCTCTACTAATAACTTCTGAGATAAATAATAGAAGTGCAAATACCATGAAAGCGTAATGCGCTTCGGCGCCAGTCTCCCTTGAAGAAGATATCAAACCGTGTTGCAGATAGGAAGGTGCTCCCGTAATCCATGGTCAACACCTACTGCATATAGATGTCTTTGGAAGGGCAGCAAAACACTTTAAACTTTTTGAATTCTACAATGCTGGAAACAATTGGGGTAATTAAACAGTTTAAACGACTGAGACTTCAAAATGCAATGTTTTTCGTAAGGTGTACGCGGGCGTTTGGGGGACCAAGCTGATTATTTGAGATTTCACATAAATAGCTGTTTACAGTTATGAGAAAGATTTTTAAGTGTTTTCGAAAAAGCTGGTGGTTAATTGGGCAGTTTTCACACAGAGCTGCCGGATAGACGTTATTTGCAAATCCCCGTTGAAGTATTGTTATTTTTTTTTATTAAATTGAATGTTTAATCAGTGAGCAGCATTTGTTTGAATACCACCTCTTGCCACAGTCCAAGTCCAGTTGTTAATAAACTGAGGTGAATAACATTCAAACCATGTCAGAGCACGTCCGAATACCAATCCAAAGGAATGAGCGTTTAACAAGGGGATGGACTGCAAACTCTACCGTAGTCCGTGTACGTTCTGCTGACTAAGATGTATAAAACACGTTGTGTAATTCGCATTGTTTTATTATGAAGTGCGTCAACTTAGTTATTTCCTCAACTAAAGAAGTTTATCATCAAAGGACAGTGCAATGAAATTCTCCTGTCATTCACTTCTATTCGTTTTCTTTTTACTGTTCCTGCTGATCAGTCCAACCGGTAAGACAGTTTGTATATGATTCGTAGAGACTAAAGTCATATTACATTGCCAACAACATATTTTTGTTCCGTACCTTAATTAAATGAATAAATAGATAAGGTAGCCTGATTTACTTTGTTTCAATTTGAAAATAAAATTTGACGAATTTTAAAAGTATCACATATGTGTATTTTAGGGCTTCAAACCTAACGCAGCATTTATTATGCGATAACAACGCAACTGTTAAATGCATCGCAGTATACTGAATCGGATTCCTTGCTATGTAGATGCCGTAAATAATTTGCATTTGTATATAATTTCGATATATTTACCATGGTATAAAGAAGGGAACGTTAGACTGACACTAAAAGTCGAATATAATTTTCCATATCAAGATACCAAAAAATTGTACAAATACAATAACACGACACACTTAAGGGATATTCAAGGAAAAATAATGTGTTAAAATGCAAAAAAGTGACGATGTCATGATAGACACATCCTTTCAGCCCATAATCGAACTTGCAAATTTCAAAGATAATCTGAAAATGCTAACATTAGCTGCTGAGCAGCTGGTGCTGTAATTTGGTTTCTTTCTATAATGTATGGCCACTTTTTTCTTTTGTTCAGATGGATTTATTTTTCGACGACGACGTCGACGCTTTTTTAAACGAGGTATGTAAGTTTGTAAACAGCTTTACTTGTAGTGTGTACTTATTCTCACACTTTAGTCTATTTCCTATAATCATGTCCGTAAAACGTTTTCTGTTGGGGAAAATTTTATGCTGTTTTCACATTCGTTGTTCTAACACAATATTATGTACAATACCGTGAAATTCCAGTTCCAGGGTGTTGGAGTTTTTCACAGTTTGATTTTGTACACTCTAGAGCACCGTCATTTGATGTGCATATGAAACCATTGGCAACAAGCATACAGCACATATGAAGGCTCTAGGTCTCTGAAAAATAGAGAATAGTAGTTGCCATCTTATTGAATCCTCTTAGCAACGTAAAATTAGCAGGAAATCATATCATAATTCTGACGTTCTGGAGTTCTGAAGGGAGCCGCTATAATCTTCGGTCGCTTCACTCCAAAAATGTCGTATTCAGATTTGAACCAAATCCGTTCAAAAGGGCATTAAACCAGAAGTCAGTCAGATATTTGACTAAATTTGTTTCATGTTGAACAGAAAATAATTGGTTTTAACCCTAAACAGCGGCGTAGCCAGCGGAGGGGGAGTGGGGCGGGATCCCCCCAGTTGAAACATTCGCTCCCGCACTTGCCCCCCCCCCCCCCAATGAAATTACAGACCTAGAAAAAATCTCAATACACGCCAAATATGTGTGCCTACAGGCTACATGATGATGTCTATTGCGATTTTGTCAGTCCTAGAAATATACTG
>WURT03645377.1:0-19545 GCA_009936505.3 Holothuria glaberrima | reverse complement strand
ATACGCTGTTTTATTACTGTATTTGTGCTCTAATATTGTCATCTTTGTGGTGTGTTCTACTTATTATTATTTTTATGATACATGGAGCATACGTGGACTTTCTTACATATATATATATATATATCCACCTCCCTACCCACCCTTCCACCCAAAGCTTAAGGAATTGAAACTTTGAAAACACATCAGTTGTGTCTCACTTTGCTGTTTCAAGTATACTGATTGACTGGTGGGTCAACTTTTACCCTGCAGACTGGGCATGTATGACACCTGCTGGGCTACTAGATAAAGAACTATCCAATTTGGTTACTTGACAATCCTTTTCTTGGTTAAATATTTGTCCAACATTGCTACTTTCTTGGCCAACATAAGTGCATCTTTGCACATAAGTTTAACAGGTGGCATGGGTGCCCAACCTAACAGTTTACTGATAGCTAGATTGTAATTCCCAAGTACTGTAATTCGATTACCATTCTTCAGCAATTCACTTGCGAATCCTAAAAAGAGATTAACACACATTGGTTTTTTCAACAGTTTAATGGTCATCCTAAATTATACTCCATAGACAGTGATAAGCGCACCTAAAGTTTGGCGTTGCCTTGAATTACTCAATTCATGCCATGGAAAGGAATGACTTAAAAATACATTCTGAAAAGAAAATGAAGTATGCGCCCTTATTTAAAAAGGGAAACATTTTCCCTAGTAGGTATACTACCAAGTTTGTACCATCACGCATTTCCACAATCCAACGCATTTGTGTAGTTACCAACTTCCGGAATAAACGACACCGATTTAGCAAAATACGTATATAAATGGATCTCATTAAGATATCATGTTAACTATTAAAAGTTAAAAAAAAGAAGTGAATAAAACTCACCAACGGCGAAGACACCTAGAATAATACATAAGGACAAGATGGAATGTGATGTGCAGGTCACGTGATCGAGCGCTTGCTTCATTGCTTCGTATGTTAGTTATTCCTCCTTATTGGGATACCATTCAACCGCCACGAATAATCACTGTTAGCGCACCCTCGATGCGGTTCAAAGTCTGAAATAACAAACGGTACAATTCTAATTTATAGAGACACAGTCCGTACGGGGGCGGTACAATTATGCAATATAGTCTCCCTGGTATCAAGCTCCGTCTTGAGTTATTTTGGTTTCCCAAGATCAATTAAGAACGAAAATTAATTTAAATGTATAAAATAAGTCTTCAACGATTGAATTGACATCAACTTTGCATGAACTGCGTCCACTTAGTTGAGTGAGCATGAAATGATGCTATCTCTGTAATTGAGTCCACTCCTCAAAAGCGGACAACATAAATTTTCACAGCTTTTCGTACTTTGTCCTCAAGTCAGAAAACAAAGCGACAGCAGAAAACTTGGTCTCCAAATGGAAAAATTGATATTAATCATATCTGATATCGAAAACAATTTCCGCATTCGAAGATGACAAGATCAGTACTAAAGACTGAAGTAGCGTCGAGCGAATAGAGGCCTTGGGCGCATTTGGTCGATTGATCGTTGACCTTAACGGGAAGACAAGACAACCCCCTCACGATAACTATCAAATGACTATTTGCACTGCATGGGTTCGACACTCCTCTGTAATTGGATGGGAGGCTTTTAATCTTCCAAGTCTCACTGTAACATGACGAGAGAACGAAGGACACTCGTAATAGCGGTGACTCATTAGCTCTTATGATCAGAAATGATAAGAGGTTTCCGTGTAACGCGCCCTCTCTATAGAATTTCTGTTGCACAAGATTTCCTTCAAAATTATCATTACATCCTGTATCATCTGTGTAAGAAACAGATCCGGAAGTTTATTTTATTTATTTATTCGTGTTTTATTTACTTTTTATTTACTAACATTATTTTACTTTTTATTCATTAATAATATTTTTAATTTTTATTTTTAATATTATTTTTATATTATTTTTTATGGTAGATTGATCGTTGAGTCTTTAATGTGTAGTTAACTTTTCGAGTTACAGGAAATTTTCGGATTGGTTGCAACGGCTGTATGCGGTTAATATAGTCATCTGAACAACATTGTTGCAAGTAGCGCAGATACAGTGCTTTCGTCATTAACTTAGACTCAAGAACTAAATCCATATGGATGCTATTTAAAGTAAATGAAAGGACGAGTAACCCACCTCGTCAATGAAATTTTACTAAAAAGAGAAATTTTAACGGCCTTTGCCAAATTTTTTTCAACCATGAGTATTAAAAGTGCGACAACACTAAATATTTAAAACATAAGTTGCGGGCACTTACCTCTATAACTTTAAACATGATTTTTTGGAATAAATTTTAGTATTATTAATAACCACATCCGTATGGCACTCTTTCATGATGGAGAGTGTTTTTACGGCTTCACAGCTAAGGTCAAAAGGTCAAACTCAGTGACGCACTAGTTGCGCTAGAGGGCAAACAAACGACAAGCAAAATGAGCACCTATGTACACTGTATACGTCAGAATAGACCCTTTTTCAAATACCAATTACACCGCATTGTGGGATAGTATTTTGGTATGTGTCGTGTTGTGTTTTGTTTTGTTTTGTTTTTTGTTTTGTTTTGTTTTTTGTCCTACAGTAAATGCCATTAACAAAAACGACGTGCACTAAGAGTCTATCCCACAATCCTTTGTAATTGTTTTTTGGGAAACGGTCTGTGCATACTGCACTGTTAACTGAAGCACAACGAATACTTCTTTGGCATATGTACCTACCCGTAGTTTTATTTTCCCCTCCCCCTCCCCATAGCAATTAGCTATCCCACGTGACCGTGTAAGTTTGTTATAGGAAAGATGTAATGACTCAACAGAATACAGCTTTAAATTTACAAATAAATGACAAGTGTTAGATCAGTTGAAAAAATAAATTGATATTTAGCTGTCATAATGAAAAATAAACCAAGAGCTTTGGAAAAATTTCATCAAAAATATTTACATTTACAGGGGCTCATTGAGTTGATGTCAATTATTTTGAGACGAGTTTGAAGGAAATCATTGTATAGTATAGTATAGTTACTGAAAATGTGAGAAATTGGAGTTTTGTGGACAGGGATTGCATATGACTAGTATCCAATGGTAACAAGTGTCTGATCACGAATTTGTAAGTAAATCTCAACAGATGTGAAAAAATTATGAATTTTGTAAACCAACTCAATAAGCCCCTTTAAAATAGTTGAAAAAATAACTAGTCTTGCACAGTCAACAGCTCATCTCATTAGAGACAACATCTGGAGCATACATCAAGTATAAAATACAAAAACATTTTTCTTGATTTATTTTAGCGAGAGAGTTACCAAAACTCGTTATCTTCAGTACCGTTTCATGAACCGGATCATAGGTGTTAACTATTATATATATATATATATATATATATATTTGTATATGTGTACATAATATCGGAATCCCCAACAGGCCATTGAATACGTTTTGCCAAAATTACCGTATGACTAGACTATTAATCACTTCTTTTGGTCTAGTAATTACGTTCAATTATTCTGGGAAAGTGTAGCAAATGAGTGGCTAATACAGGATTTCATTTTTACTGAGCATGGCATCCTTTTAGTTATATCAGTGATGTATTCAATCCAATAAACTTTTTCCCTTAATTTTTGTAGCCAAGACTTACATTTTCACTCGTATGACTAATGAGAACAAACCTACAGTGGAGCAATATCCTTTAAGTTTCATTTTCAATTGTCCGTAGAAAAGTTTATTTTTAAAAGAGAAGATTGTGAACATAGATGTTAGAAGTTTAATGGGCATTTTGAAGATGTTTAAAAAAACAGATACTCGTCATCTCAGACCGTTCCAATTCTCCCAACTGGGTCCACCACTGTCTGTACTTGTTCCTTGTGTGAATACACAAACCTAGTTTATTGTTTGACACACTATCCTCAAGCACTTAAGGCCCTAAAGTGTAACCAATCAGAACACTGTCTTTGCATGATATCTAATATGAGTTAGATCTGCATCTTTTGAATTTTGTAACTCTGATCTCAATCAAAAAGCTGCCACCATTTGAGAAGTTTGGTTACCCCGAAGGAAAAGTTGTATCTGGGGTGACGAGTATATCTCTTTAAGTAATATTTAGTTCATTAGCGGTTTGCTTTCTTTGCTGTGAAAAAGCCAGTTATACAGATGTTTCTCTTTGGTTATGTTCATTGTTTCTTAGAAAAAAATAAACTTGGATGGGAAAAAGATTATATTAATTATGGAAAGTGGTTCTTATCGAGTCCCCCCCCCCCTTCATATATAATGGGTGGGTTTTATTCGTAACATTTACCACCTTTACGAGGAATAACAATTTGATTTGGTAATGAATTGTAATATAGTCCAAACATGTCCAAACATGACACATTAAAATACATTAACAGCACTTGAGCGATTTGCCTTCAAGGCGGTAGTCCTTACAGACTTCTTGTATTAACACCAAAACGGCCTCCCAGAGAGCATATCGCCAACTATTTTCTTGATCGACAAAATTATAGCGGACCCATCAAAAGCGGTTGTATAGGGGACTTAAACTCTGGACATGTATGTATAAATGCCAAGTGATAGTCGATATGAAATTATTTACTCAGTCAACAAAGCTAAGGAGAAATTTCAAAATATGCGTTATGTTTACAACTCTTAGGGTGTTGCAATGACATCACTAGAGGAAGACATCACATAAAGTAGGTACACATTTTTTTCGTCCAAAAGGCAGAGATATAGCGTCACGTGGAAGATCTGTATATTTATGACCAAAAACCTGAAAACAGCAGGCTCGGAGGCTTACCTATTTTTGTAAGAAGAGCCAAATGCGGTTTTAAACTTGACTCAAATGAATTACTTCTTTGCATATAAAGATTTGGTTTGACATAACTTTCTGTAACAATCCGTCCTTATGGAGATCACAAGAACCACTTTGTCTTTTGCAATTATTCCAACGTGCCTTTATTAGCCAGTAGCTTCCGAGTTTTAATGTATTTTAATAGCCCAATCCACACAACGTCAACATGGAAGCGTCATGTGCGCTACTGTTCTTAAAGCGGTATAATGATCAATAAAACTACAAGAGTGAGAAAACAATGTAGTGAAACAAATACAAATGACAACATTATCGACGCCCGAAAAAAGAAAAAAAAACTCGAAAATGTCCCTTTTTAAGTACAATTGTTTTCCAGTGACCATAAGGGTTTATTTTCCTACGTAAAAATGGATTCTTACTATCGAAAATCTAACTTTTCCTTCTTTTGATTGGCATTGTTTCAGGCTTGCATGTAGGTCTATTTTCGAATTCATTGGGCCTTACACTTGTGAGGAATCAAGTTAGCATCTTTGCGAAGTTCTGATAACATGAAGTCTTCCTCAAATGTTGAAAGAGTATTTAAAAAAAAAAAGAAAAAAACGCTTGACACAAGCTTCAAGATTTTCATTTTAATTATAATTTCATACTTGTGAAAACAGTTTCACAAGTTTTATATTTTATTAAGATTACAGAGTTTTAGTCATTTGTTTGCATTTCTTTTTCTATAAATGACAAGCTTATTGCTTTATTTATGTAATATTGGAGTTTCGAGAAGTGGTCGTTTCCATTTAAGTTCCCCACGTAAATAAAATATTCCAAAAGATAAAACACGGCATGCCGGGCAATGGCATTGCCAAAGAAATTTTAAAGAAAATGTGTCTTTGAACATTATCAAAAGAAGCTTCTATTTTTACACTGTATTCAAAGTAGCTGCTGATGGCAAAAATCTAAGAAAAGTGCCACTTTTCTTCTTCTGGATCAATAAAAACGAGAAAATAACCTTTTTAGTATTTTATTAAAAAAATCTGCTTTGCTTCATTTTTTCACCACGTCAACACATTCGAAAACATATGGACGCAAACAGACGTATTACGTGAAGGAACACTATAATAATGTTCCTAAACAACAAGTAAAAATTGTACTTACAAATTGAAAATGTTCACCCATAATCTCACCTAAGTGCCAGAATTTTTTTTCTAGAAGTAATAGCAATCTAACTTTGGCCTTTTTGGGCAATACCACATTTACCATCTGTTCTATTCATCCAATTTGAATAAACGGAGCCAAGCATGGCAAACGCTAATCAAGGGAAGGTAAAGCGACCAAACATCGACACTTCGCCTCTTGACAGGCGGGGTGATCATGACTATCGGCTAATCTGCTATGTAGAGTTATGTAGGTTCATAGGTTGATACAAGGACGGCGATTTGTTTTCAATATTGGGGGGGGGGGGGCACGACCCCATATTAAAATGATTCACTGTGTGAAAAATCAATGCCAATGGGCGATTTCCCAAATATTGGGGGACATGTCCCCTGTGACAGAGGGCAGGGGTTAATCATATTAATCCTGATGTCCCTTTAAGGGACGTAAGTTCTTCGGAGAGAGGAATCTGTTTGATGATATCGCGTGCTTTACGGAAACGCCCGTCAGCTTCGGCTGTTGGGACTGTGGAAAATGCGATAACATTCTTTTCTAGTTTCACGACATGATTTAAGAATAGGCCTGTATTCAAAATCACGTTAAAAGTCTTACTGTCGTTGTGTAGGTCTCTGCGACTTCCTCTGTGCTCACTAGACGGCAAAAAACGGTGTGACTATACGTATGGGGTATGTATGTTCGTGTACGTATTGGTATGTAAATATGCTGTATGAAAAATTCTACTCATGACGTAAATGACCCGATTTACAAGTATAAAAACTACTATTTCAGGTAAAGCTTCAAGCATTTATATTTTGAACCATCAGACTATGAAATTAGCGGAGTCTTTTCTGTTATAATGCCTTGCAAACGAAACTTTTAACTTTTGGATTTAATTCAAAATACATTACCAAATTTAGACCCAACATATTTTCGTGCGTCCGCCGGCTTCTAGACCTGCATATTGTTTATATATCTTTAAGACAAGACCACTCAATATAGACCCAAAATATTTTCGGACACAGCCGGCTTCTACACCTACATATTGTTCATATATCTTTAAGACAAAACCAGTAGACTTTGCTGAGGTGATAAAGTCAGTGTAATTGATGGCTATAAACAGTTGGTATTTGAAGTTTCAGGAAAAGGAACGGCTAACATATCAATTACCACTTGGCCGCTTTGACGAAGGGAAAAATACTGTCCAAGTGATTGACAACGAGTACACATAGCGGGTATGCATCTGACGCTCCTATCGAAGAACGTACGCAATCATTTCTAAAATAGGTTTAAAGTGAACCAAAAACGACCTATAGCAAAACTGACAACAATCGTTTGTCATAATACTCGTTCGATTTGCCTAATGCCATCAACAGGAACTTTTCACAAGTCTGTTTTCTTGCTTGCATGCCAAGGGGGAAATTAGGGTCCACTTCAGAGGTTACCTAAACACTGCAGCTTGCATGTGCATACAGACTAAGGAGTTAATTTACATGGCACATTTGAAACGAAATCTTTTTGCTTTAGAAGGTATGAAGACCCGCTTTTAAGGGGGGTCATTGAGTTCGATATCGATTATTTTGTGACTGGTTTGAAGGAAATCACTGAATGACAATGTTTCTAATTAGCCTCATTAATCATGTATCACTTCCTATAGCTACCAAAAATGTGAGAAATTGTGGTTTTTGTGGACGGGAGTTGCAAATGATTTGTATAAAATGGTAAAAAGGGTCTGGTCACAAATTTGTAAAAGATGATTTTAATCATTATTTACCCAATCATTGCCATTTCAGTTGTGTGTGATGTGCAGAATCTCTTAGTTTGACCATTTACCATCAAGATGTGAATAATCCTCTACAGGTGTGAAAAACCATGAATTTTGTAAACCAACTCAACAGATCCCTTTAAGGGCATCAGGAGGGGAAATGGACATTTAGGTGTGTCAATGTCTACTGCTAGCTCAAACGTGCGTGCAGGTGGGATTATAAAAGCTCGGTTTAAAACCAAGGAAGTATGATTCTTCAATTCTTTGCCGAACATTAAGAAGGCCGCGGAGTAAGCTAATTAACCTCATGGTTACGAAAAGATAACGCGATATCCCAATGTTGCTGAAGCCAGAGGGAGCCCGCCATACATAGGGTGAATAGGTTTCCTATGGGAACGGCTTTTGTTACGGTCGTAGTTTAAAGGTATGTAGACATGTAAATGTGATGTTTGCCTATTTTGGTGTAAAAAGTATTAAAAATGATAAAAATTGCCGCAATTCCCATTAAAATCCATCAAACATTGGTTATTTTACAAGGAAATTTCTGCTTTTCACCAACATCATGAATAAACATGAGCTACTTGTGCAAATTTGTGACGTACAGACTGACAGAGATGGACCTGTCAGATGGGTGACTGTTATCCTATGTTGGTTTAGCCAGGGAGTTGTTAGGACAACTCCCTGGTTTAGCCTTCATTCCAAGGAAAGCTGTAATTTTGGGATGCCCCTAGGGGTTAATTTTGGAAGTAGCTATTTCGTTTATTGAAAACCAAACTGGAAACTAGCTGTTAAGTACTTCACACATTATCTCATTATCACTATTTAAACTTGTTTACGACTAAGTTAAGTGAAGTGTTACTCACTATTATTATAGGGCTCCAGATCACATCCCATCTGAAATTTTATCGTACACGAATTAC
This sequence comes from Holothuria glaberrima, assembly GCA_009936505.3. Lineage (NCBI taxonomy): Eukaryota > Metazoa > Echinodermata > Holothuroidea > Aspidochirotida > Holothuriidae > Holothuria > Holothuria glaberrima. The sequence continues at coordinate 10,911 of WURT03645377.1, read as the reverse complement.
TTGTTAATCGAACTAGTAGTATACCGATTATCGATATACCGGTATACAGTATCTGTGTCAGCCGATATTGCCTGTTTCTTGCATCAGTGTCGAACCGAAATTTCTTGTCCTATATTTCATGAAAATTTTTAATTTTTGTAGTAGTATGTTTGATTGAAGGTCCAAAGGTTTTACACCTCATGAAAATAACAGAACACTTAGTGGTAGTACTCCATGGCCAGTTTGGTACTCTAAAAACGTCCGGTTCAAATTTGAACCGATTCCGATCAAATGGGCACTGAAGAGGAACCTTTCCAAATATTTGACTAGATATGGTTCATTTTGAACCGAAAATGGTTAATTTTGAACAAATATTTGATCCGTTTTTGGTTCCGATCAAATGTACTCTAAAAACACCCTGGTTAAATTTAACCAGGATAGGGGTCGATAGTTGTCCATAAATTTCCTGGTTGGAAGTGACCACGAAATCCGGGTAAGATAAACATTTTTCTGGTTAAAGTAACGACTCTTTATAACATCTTGGTCAAAATTTGACATTTCCCTGATTAAATATGAACAGGATCCCCTGGTAACTTTAACCAGAAAATGTACGAAAAACTATTGACCCCTATCCTGGTTAAATTTCACAAGGATGTTTTCAGAGTGTGGCACTGACCAGAAATCTTTTCAAATGTTTGACTATATTTGGTTCATTTTGAACCGAAGATGGTGAATTGTATGCGGTCATTTCTCATATACAGATATCAGATCGATATCTGTCAGTAGAGAGAACTGAACTATCGGTGACATAAGCTTCTTGTAATAACAGTTCAACAATTAGCAAAACTATTGGATAGTACTTCCCCTTACGTAACAATGCGTTGGAGTGAAAACAATACTAATTGTGTGTTCCGCACGAAAGCTACACTCCATTGTTTTTCTTCACACTAACGGTATTGTGTCCAGAGGTTTGGTGACCTAAGATCAAGGTTTCCGAAACTGAAAATTTTCCGATTATATCTCTGTTCGCAGACAGGAGACGGGCAACATTACTGATTCTGAAGTTTTATCCTCTTTTGGATTAAACTTAACTTCCCCAGATTAAATTAGGGTAATAAACAGAACGGACTTTTATTGTTTCTAAAATTTGACTATTTTTAATGTCCTTCTCCGGCTTTCTCCTGAAGATCTTAACTACTTTAAATTTCCACCCTTCTGCATTTTCTTCTATTTAGGGGGTTGCATCCTGTCTTTTTAACAGGAAACGAAGTTATTAAAAAAACCGGATTGACACATCTTTGTCGGAGTACTGCTTGTGCAGTAAAAGCAGGGAACTTGCTCCCTGTTGTAATCGACATGACTGTCTCTGTTGACATTTTGAAAACAAGGAGAAAACAAAAGACAATAAAATTATTTTAGAGATAGTTTTTTGTCAGTGATCTTATCAAGGAGTTTATTCTATCGGTCTCCAGATCTCAACTCGTCGTTAAGTAATATACGCCATCATAATTTTAACTGCAAATTTTCAAATCGTAAAATTTGAGAAATTACGTGTTCCTCGCTGTGAATTTTTGAAAAATACTGTTTTTCCAACAGATATGGCTTGATATCTCTTAAAAGTAACGTCACAGAGATTGTACGTTTCCTAATTTTAAAGTCTGCACCAATATTTTGTAACTATGGTAACCTGCTGAATGTGTTCTACTCATTCGCGCCTTACTGCATTGCACCACTTCTTATTTGGCAGCAGCTAGTTATTTCGAAAAAGTGGTATGGTAGATATACATTCTGTAGTCGTAGTATAACACTAAATTAAGGGATGTGCGTAAAGTCAGCAGCCCTCGCAATATGGATACTAAAACTAATTTTACATCTGTGCATGTCTCGTGTTATATCATCAAAAACAAAGACGTTGTGAAACCAGCTATTATATCTCTGAAATCAAATAGACTCTCTCAATAGCCGACTTTAATGATTACGTCAAGCATACAAAGAATCATGGGAACTGGGAGTACAAACAACATGCGCCATGTATATCAAGATGTAAGTGCCTTCTTGAGCGTATACACTGTATGTGATGTACGTATACATGTACGGTGGACTATTGTTTTTACTCCCAGTTCCCATGATTCTTTGTATGCTTGACGTAATCATTAAGTCTACTGGGGTTCTGGGAGAAAGTATGACGAGCCAAGTTCGAGTCCACTGGAATGTTTTAGGGTCACCAAAGCTTTTGCCTAGCTCTACCAACCTGTTACTCTAATTTTGATCAGTTTTTACGTTATGTAAGTTTGACTCTCACCTCTGATGAAGTTAATTCCCATCAGTCCAAGAGTTGATCTCTGTCAGAAACAATTTGTAAATCACCGTTTTATAACCCTCATAGCATCATGTCTATTTTGAGTGTTTGTTTGGAAAGTCTTTGTTGTAAGTTTGTTTATATTGGTAACTTACTTATTCCTCTTCCTTTATTCTTCCTTGTTATTAACATTTTAATGTTCGTTTAACGAATTCGAAATCCGTTAGACATACTTTAGAAAGTGATTTATCTTTCTAACGATCATTGATATCCACTTCTATAGGGCAATAAAGTGACACATTTTTTAGATCATTTGTCATGTTACATCCACAACTACACATGTAATTTTAAGGCGACATGGAAAACATAAATTGCATAATCTTCCTCTATTTACAGCCACTTTCACACCTGAGGTTTTATCTGTTGCTAGCCGTTAAATTGCTATTTGCTTCAGATATTTTGATCACCAGCTGTGATCACTTTCGTACGTCATCACTGTACAGGCTGGTTATATCATTAAAGGCCTTAAAGGTACAATGGCATGAAGGAAAACAACATACTCAAAGGGTTTTCGAAATGCCTAAAGTTGCCAAACTTATTGTAAAGAAAACTATACCATGTTCTAATCGACATTTCGATGGGGTAATTTCCAGTTTATTGTGACTAATAAGGAAAGATAAATTCTGTATATCTTGCCGTGGAGACAGAAATATATGACAATACTCTTTTCAAAACTTCTCTGTCAAGCTCCTAATTTGATGTCAATCAAGTGTGCCTTTGGCCAGTATTTGAGTCTGATATTTTTAAACGTCTTCAAAATGTCAACTCCTTTAGAAAGTGTCCATTTTTTTAACATACCATTCAAACACGTACATCAATGTTAAAGAATAGAGATGTAAAGTAACTAATAAATCAAGCTTTTCATATTCTTTTGCGACTTTCCAAACTAAAAATAAGAAAAAACTAAAATAAAAAACAAATTCATGGCTGCAGCTGTATAGCAGGTTAGATAAAGCACAGCATACAGTGCTTTATATCCGGGCTTTTTTAGTCTCAGCATCAGCCGTTTTTGCTGAGCCTAGGTACCTGATCAGCATAAAACAGGAATACGTGTTAACCTGAAATGAAAAGTTTTTCCAGGAAGTCTCACAAATTTTTTTTTTCTGGTTTTAAGAACAGATAATTGTGTGTAGACTTGCCATGTGTTAAAGACATTTATAACTCTTTCGCAAGAAGAACGCGTGGCCATAGACTTCGATATCTCTAGACGTTTATCCCCATGTCTCGATCTCAGCGTCTCTTTGGACAACCGTGTGATCCCATGTCTTATGATATACGGTACTTTTGAGGTTGTATACCTTCTTTGGTCTTTTTCTCATGAGAGGTTGGATCCTACTAAAACCGTTCTAAGTAAACAGGTGTATATAGCTGGGATTTTTCCGAGAGGAGGGAAGGAGGGGAGAAGAGGGTAGGAGAGATTTTGGTCCAAAACAACCCAAAGAAGTCAGAGACGCGCCGGATGGCACAGCCATCCTTATGGGCGTGGTGTACATGGCTCTGCGTTTCTTCTTATAAAGATTGCAGTTCAGGGATAGGTAAGTCATATTAGAATATTTTCCAAAGAAAAACATGACTTCGACATTACAATTTTCCCGGAGAATGAAGTCTCAAGCCTCCATCGACCTCCTACCCTCTCCCACGCATAAGCGTAGGAAGCAATATGAAAGTGGGAGCGGAACAATTTTTGGACTGTGTAACTCGCCCTTCCCCCTGGACCAAAACATACATTTTTGATGTGAAATTTTTCACTTTTTTCTTCCTGAAAGAGCAATTTAAAAAAAAAAGAAAATAATAAAATGAACAAAAATAAAAGGAACATTTGTATGCCATAACTCACGTTAAAAAATGAAACTGCACATTTAAAATGATAGAAATCTTTGTTTTTGCCAACCATTGTACACCCAACAACTGCAGTACATCTATGCCCTCTGGAAAGGAATATTGATAACATCTGGACGCCGGTATACTGGTATATTACATGCGGTAGGCCTATATATATATATATATATATATATATTCCCTAGCATGCCATCCAAAGTGGGGGCGAAAAGGATTTCCGCCTCCATCATCGAGAGTGGGGGCGGTCTCCCCCTCTACCCCCCTTTTCCTACGCATATGCCACGTAACCATGAGACAGCATGGAGGATCGATAGGCCAGCGCTAAATCAGTCTAACCATTTCATTTGGATTTTGTCTTAGGCCCACTTCTTTACTTTACAAAATATTTTGAAGTATAGAGTTGAGTACCTGAAATGGTTTTAAGATAAACTGTCCCTTTAATATTTTAATGATGAGCATATTTACCCTTATGAAACATGACATGGTAAATTTTGAGATTGCGAGCATCAGGTGACCGCCTTCATGATGAATGCAACATGAGAGATTGCGTGTTAAAAGATTGGGGTGACGATCAATATGTAATAAGCTGTATACTTTCATTTAAAGTACCTAAAACACCCACATGATTGCTTCCAGTTATAAATCTAGGCCTAAAAAATGATGAAGGGTTGAACAAGCTCTTCTTGTTAGAAGCTAATTACTTGTATTTTAAGAGAAACGGACCTTTTAAAGAACAAATGTTTATCAATTTTATTAACAGATCCATTGTTTCACCAAATCAGGGGTGGAGGTTATCAATTTTATGATTTGAAATACTACGAGAAGGGAAGGAAACTGTGAGGAGATATTTTCCAAGTCCTAGGAACATTAATTAAATAGCTCGTAAAAATATCGAACAATACGAAACCCCTGCAACCACTGCGAACATTTTCGGAGGAAGTACTTTATAAAAATTGACAGAATCAAATTTTATGTGCATGGTAATCTGTAAACGTTCAGTCTTCGGTATTGAGTCAGGATGCCAAAAGATCTAGTACAAGATGAGATGTATGTACAGTGCAAGAGAGAAACATTCTGCAGCTTTGGTGAAAACAAAACCGTCACGTTTTATTTTTATATAATAACGTCGTCCACGAGTCCCTCCCCAAATGAATATTCAGCGAGAAGAGTTGAACGTCCAAAGATAATTTATACAATTAATTAATCGTTAAAGTTTACGCCCAAGTACATCCACTATATTTAAGCCCGGGCCACACCGCCACACTGCATACGACGGCGACCACCTACCGCGTCGGCTGTGGTCGTGGCGTTGTGAACACTTCCACGACTACTATTTCTTTGAATTTCGTCGGGGCGTACGCAGTCAGCAAGATTAAACATGTTCAATTGTAGTCGGATGAAGTCAGTAGTCATTTGTGTGGTTTGGCCAGTCAGTGAGTAGTGTCCACTCCCATGGTTTTCTCGTTTTGCAACCAGCAATAACCACAAGCTCAATGTACGTTTAAATACGGGGAGTAGGCTCCGATACGGGGCATTCTTGCTTCGAGTTACAAATTAAGATGGGTAACCTCAGTTCTGCGATGTGTCGTACGCACATGCTTGTGTACACCAGGCTTTCCTTACTCAGGGGCGGCGAACTGTTAAAATTATTGGGGGACATCTGCTTGATTGAACTCTTTGCACCTCTTGCCAGGGTACTAGAGGGTACCACCATATGTAATTTGTTGGGTTCCATTGGCTTTGCCCCTGGAAGCCAAGCGACACGGATGCATTCTAGAGGACACAGATCACATATTTTTTATCACAAGTCCTCCCCAGCTGCCATTAATAGGCTAATATTACAATTATTCGTATCGAAAATGTGTATAACAACATTTATTTTTCTGCATACCTCTAAATATTGGGGGATATTTAATGTCATGTCCCCCACTAAAATATTGAGGGGACATGTCCCCTTGGCCCCCCCGGGATCGCCGCCCCTGTCTTTACCAAGCTTTTTCCAACATTTAAGTAAAGATAATTAATACTGTGCCGAAAATACGTGTAAGTGTATAGGCGCACAAGCCAGGGGGCTGGAAAAAATATTTCTTGGCCAGATTTTTTGCAAAAGCGGAGTCTTATGGTAAATGTAAAGCGCTATTTAAAACGGATTATTTATGTTATTATTATTGTCAAATATACGGCAATTTTCTAGGGTAGCACAGGTTTCTCTCTGGCAAATACGACTCAGCTCCAAAAAATATCCCCACGCTTATGTGTGTACTGAATGATTCTGTTTAAGAGGGGTTGGTTGCAGTGATAACGCCTTTTGTGACATATACTGGCTTTTCCAGCGTGTACTAGAATAGTAGGTAAGAATTGGTGGCGGGCTGCTTATGGCGCTCCTTCGGTAAGAGTCGGAGAAGTGTGGCATGGTGTTTTTGTAGTTTAGGAAGGTGCCAGAATGTCTACGATTTATACAAATTGTCTAAGACGGGAGAAGACGGGTCGTAGGTAGTCGTGGCGGTGTGACCCGGACTTAACAAGATTATATTTTCCATTCCTATGAAGTGGCTGCATTTCCTGCTTTTTAGTCAATGGCGGTGACAACCAAAGGGGATGGGTTGGGAATTGTACGAACAGTCCCAATATTTTGTTTGGAGAAAGTATACTTATGGTTCCCCTCCCCCCAATACTTAGTCAGTGCTTGCTGATATTTTCATGCTATTTATATGCTCGAACCCACCCTTTAAAAAGTGCATGGTAGGTTTACCATACACACCCAGCCAAACACATTTAAGTATGTTTACACGTGTGTATGTAAACACTCATATATATATATATATATATATATTTGCCTAAATCCTACCTTAGGTGGACAAAAAGTCGTCTAAAACCGCACCTTAGGTGAACATCATACTTTAGGTAGACATTTTGGTGTCCAGCTAATGTTTGCATCATAATTTGTCCCCTCGTGCACATGCTGTTTCAAAACTTCCGATACCTATGAAATAGTGGTATGACCCTTGACCGGAACTGGGGGGGGGGGCTATACGGCAAAATATAAAAACTTGCTAGGCTATCCAGGGACTTGCTATTTCAAATAGCAACTACCTGGCCTATCATAGACAAAGTCAAGCATGACTAAAGACCACTCAAAAACTTAAAAACTTATTTCTTTAAAGTGGCGTGGTGAACGATCCATTAAGACGTACCGTAGCTTTTCGGTAGCTACCTACCCAATATACAATTATTACTTTAGACCGATAACCACAAGGGGGTTTCAAAATCATTCGCCACTGAAAATGTACAGAAAGAACGAGTGGAATTATGGTTTAAATAGGCAAAAGGGTGGCGCCCAAAACCATTTTTTTACCTATCGGGTGAAGCAAGGTTCCTTATAACAAGGGAATTTCCAAATTGATCTACAATGTATTACAGATTTACACGTTATAAATTCAGTTTGTGTTTATAGCCTATACCAGTGTATAACTTGATTCGATAGCAAAAACGGGCAGTCTAATTTTTTGGCTCTCTTTGGGGTATTTGACCCCCAAAAAGTGTTGAGATGAACCGCTGAACGACTAAAGACAAGTTTCCAAAGGTAATTCTAAAAAATTCTAAAAAAAAAAAGAAAAAAAGCAAGACCAATTTGTTAGATGTCAAGTATCGTTACGATTCACACTTGAGTTAATTGTAGTATAAAGAAAACATAGACAGTATCCGAAGAAGAGAGTTAGTCATTACATTGGGCAGGTCAAATAAAGTTGGAACCGTCTTCAAGTCAAGTCATGATATTTCACAAGTCAAACTACACCCTTAAAATATTTGGACAATTACGGGTATTTTTAGAGTATTTTGTTTGTTTTTCTGCTTTACATAAATATGCATTCATTCAAATAACTTTCATTAAATTAAATTGAATTAAAAGCACGATTTTTCCAAAAGAATTTTCAGTCTTTAATGCATACTGTTTTCTTAAGTTTAATTTTTAAAAGTGTTGTAGGCAAATTTACTGCCCTTTTGAAAATTTTCTTCATTAACATTTATTATGAAAAAAGGTGTTTTTAGTATTAAAATCACACGACGTCATGGGTTTCTGAGATTGTCATTGAATCACATTTCATATTTAATCATTACCCCCATTTTAGGATGTTAAGCCATCTATTAAAGCAGTTGCTGGCCACTATTTTGTTTTTATGCTAATTAGCTTTTAGAATACATTCATTACAATTCTTTCTAGGTTTACCAAAGATTTGGCGTACACATTTATTGCAATAAACAGCAAATATACGCTGTGTGGCCCCCATTTTGGAATTCAAAATGGCGGTCAGACTCTAGGTAAAAATATAACATTATTTATTTTAACTTCCATCACACGAAACATGATCACATGAATTGAGTAAAATAGTCCAAATCATCTCACAGGAGCATTTAATACTGAAATATAATGCGAAACTATCCGCCATTTTTAAATTCAAAATGGCTGGTGAAGATCACCTTCAAAAATTCCATCTAACCTTTTTTAATTTATTACACCAAAATTGACGAACATAAGCAATAAAATCTATTTTGGCACTATTCAGTTGGATAACATTTGTTTCCCAACTAATTTAAAAAATACCTCGGTAAACTAGACGATCTGAGTTGTAGTGTAAACATTTCACCTAGGCGTTTGAAGCATCAAATGAAGAATTTTCTTAGTTTAATAATCTATTACTGAGCAAGTAATAAACAACAGCATAAATTCAAATTTTGAATGTGGAAAACGTAGTCGATCTGTTTTTTCTTTTAATGTAGATTTTTGTAAAATTATTTACATGAAAAATCAGTATAAGTAAAAGATTGAGTTCTGTTATTTCCTTTTTACAGTTTGACAAAAACATAAAAATAACAGGAATCTATTGGAAAATTTTTTCAAATTGATTTGTGTTATTTTACAGACATTTTTTCACATGTAAAGTCAGTGAACAATATGAGCAAATCTTAGAGACCTACATCAGATTTATCAAGTTGGGATACATGTGTCTAGATGACAACTCTTTAATGTATCACCTAACCGTCATGCTGTTTGTGGGGGAGTGTCACTGCAAACTGAAAAAGACTTTTGGAAGTGACAGACTCCCCCTTTAATATTTATCTTTCCACAACCTTTTTTCTTACATTTTGACAATGTGTTTCTGCTGTGGTCATCGAGGATCAAGACTAACTTAAAGACAAACAGTCGTCATCCCAAAGTATATTTTTAGTGTAGGGGTATCAAAATTCTCAGTTGACTACTGCTCTTTGATTGACATGAAAGTTTGAAAATTCAAAAGATGCAGAGTAGCTCACATTCCACACAATGCTGAAAATATTGCCCTTTAACATACATTGATGACAAGATTTGTTGTTTTCGAAAACTGCAGTGATTTTTTGTATCAGGTAGTAATGTAACATATCAGTAGCATGTTTTATTGTTTGTTTACTATATCGTAGGTATGGAACGGCTTTTCATTAAATCTAAATGAAAGACATCCAAACATTCGAACTGTGCTAAATTTCAAGGTCAAACAAGGTATTCAGTTATAAAGATTAAGAAAAGGAATCTGGGGCAATGTGCCCATTGCACTTTGCATCACATTCTGTGACCTTGAGGAAACCTGATGGGTTATTGACAAAAGTAGCCAATCTTCAAAAGGGATATCGTAAGAAGGGGTACCGTAAGATAAGCCCTATTTGGCAAGTGGGGTAGCGTTTGCCTGAAATATTCCCTAATTGGCAAACAATCATGACATGAAATTTCCCAGGAGAACGTTTTTGCACATATTTGGCTCAGGCGGCTCCTCCTGACGCGCCTACAGTAAGGTGGACCAGGTAAATACTGCCCCGTCGGCGCGCTGAGCGATAATCTGCTCAAGAGTAAGAAACTCAGAAAAAAATCCTGGCCACTAAATGATGTAGTCCAAGTGTATACACCCATTGCTAAGAGTAAAGATTGGTTTGGCGCATAACGTCAATAAACTCTTTCTTGTTTACAAGCCCGTCGCCATTTTGATCCGCTTCCAGCACCATCTCTTGGGCCATGCGGTCCGTAAGTTTAACTCCCACCAAACCTGCTGCTCTCATCAAATCTTCTGCACCAAGCCGACCTTTTCCACCTGGAAAGACACACACGATACCAGTTCTTATTGATGCTTCCTTCGAGGAAGAGAATATAGTGATCGAAATGTTTGAATGTAAAAGTTCTATCTTAGGGTACGGAAAGTGGTTATTTCAATTTGACAACAACTTCCCGGTCGTTGTTGTGAGGTTTTAGAGATAGAGAGATCATTTGCTGACTAACATTAATGTTAGGCTATGGTTATAGCCTACTAACCGTAGCCTACTTTCGTATAACTACTACCTAAACTTCAAAGCATCCGTGATTGTATATCCCAAGAAAACCCCCGCTTGTCCCTGGAAAAAGCTGCATTTGAAAATGGGGTGATTTTCCTTTGAAAGGCGAACACAGGAGCAATAATGGCTGTGACCAGAATGATAAGTCTGCTTCACATTGAAAGACCGTTTTATCCACCCATCTTTTCGAAACATGTCTAAATGCATGGTGGGAACCCCCAGCTTTTGTGTAATGAGTTGTATATGCGACAGGTCAAGAGCGTCAAGTCTCTCAAAAGTGAGGGGGGCATGATCTTAACGAAAACTACTTCTGGCGTGAATAGCGAAACCCTAGACACGAGGCACCCGGGGTTCACTTAATGCCTCTGAATATATAT
>WURT03645366.1:1970-19546 GCA_009936505.3 Holothuria glaberrima | reverse complement strand
GAAAGCCTGGATAGATTTCATTTGTGGTACATGGATGCTTTATGGTTGGAGAAAGAACCTTTTTGTTTTGGGGAGGTTGAAAAGCAAAATTTCCCAAGAAAATCCCAACATTTTCTATGGCAAGGAATCACTAAGCCTTTGGGCATTCTGGTCATGAAAGTTAGAGCTTGTGAATATATTCTTTGAAAGTTAGCATTTGATTCACGTACCTGTATGTGCAATCTCTTTGGATGTAGATTTATTTGTGAAATGTGTGTAGAAGCAGGTCATGTCAGTTCTTGTTCAGTATGTTTATATACAGATAGTATATATTCTTACCTCTAGCATAAAAGGATGACATTTTGTACACCTCACCAGCCTTTGATGTGTATTAAATGTAGGGTGCATTTCTAATTTCAGTCTCCGGGCTTATGTAGAACTATACATTTGTTGTGAAATGTGAATCTCGGAACTAAATTTTGCCCTAAAATAAATCCAGTTATGATCTTCCCTGAAAGAAGATGAATATTCTAGAATGTTGTGCTCATATGGCTGAAATACTACATCTCCTTGACTGGGATTATTTAAATGATTCACTTTGAGTAAAAAGTTTTAATGGAGGGTTTGATGTATACTAAGGAAACTTCCCATGTGTTAAATTCAAATACCTTTAATTTTAAAAAAGGAAACATTTTGCTAAACAGTTAATTGAAAAGTGATCCAAATATTCGTATAGGGAAAAATAAAGTCAAACTGAATATCTTGCAGGGAAACCTGTTTCCTTAGCAAAGATCCCAAAATTTGAATAAAGCATAAATTAAATGTCACTCAAGGTGAAGGTGTTAAATTCATGTTAGCCCCCATGTGCTTTGCCTTTTCAAATTCATGGTCAAATAGCATCTTGCAAGATAACTATCTCAAGGCCTGACTTATTATCTCTGGCAATTAGAATTCAAAGTGTACGCCCCTTATTTTTCCATGCATGGGTGCACCTCCTCAGTGAATGTATATCACAGGCTGAAACTGCCAAGTTCATACCTGCGTGCTTGATGCTGTGACATTAATTAGTGCCTACATTCTGTTAGATGTGACCTCTATCTGACATTTCTTGACTCACAACAGATGCATAGTGTACGATGTGTAGACCAGATTAAACATGACTGTCGTAAAGAAGTTAACTTTATCAAGTAAATTAATGTAAAGGCATGCGCAGGCTAGTATTGTCTGCATACTACGTAGAAGTTTTAGATATGATGATGAGATATGCATGTCTATTTCATTAAAGCTTTGTTGCGTGTTTGCCATGAAATATTTTTCAGTATATTATTTAAAATCATATATTGATATGCCCTTCATTGTTATACACAACACACCTATCTGTCATTTTTGACAAATTTTGAATGTCACACCAAATTTGCAAAACCTCTTTAAACACTTGGGACTACAACCCCATTCAAGAATAACTTTGAGTAGATTTTTCCTGAATGGAAATATATTTGGGTACCACCAAATAGAATTACAGGATTTTCCCTAAGGGTGCTGAGCTGTCCTTGCTGGAGGAAAACCTTAGGCAAAGCAAGGAAATTGCCTGAGTTTCCTCAATGATCTGGTCAAGAAAGTAGTTTTGGCTAACCCCATTTAGAGGGCTGCACCCACTACATGACATAATCCAGACTTAAAGGACCAGTGAGGTTTTTTGGCTGATTTTCAGTGAGATTCCTGGCTTTGGTTGGGTTTCAAATACTGTTCAAATACGATGAAAGTCCTACCCTTTAGTTGCCTTTTACGAAAGACTGGGAATGCTGTGGGCATATTCTACAGCCCCCATCCCACAGGGGGTTATCTTTGGTGGAACAGTCTCATTGTTCCTTCAGAAGAGTACACACTTTTTGTGTATTAAACATGGGTGATGATGCTTAAAAAGGGGAACCCCTTTGCACTTGAAGCTGGCAATGGCTTTCTTGACATCTGTTTGTCATTGTGCTTCTGTGTGTTAACAAAAATCCCCTTCCTTAATTCTCCCTCTTCAATAATTAAAAACAAGTAAATGTCACAAGTTGCCACATCTTTGCACTCCGCATTTAGGGAGAGACTTACTTTCCCCGTTCCCTCTCTCCCCCTTCCCATCACCCACATTTTAAAACATTTCAAAAAATAAGAAAAACTATCTTTTTACTTCATGGCCCAAAATCTCTTTTGTATCTTTCCTGACATTCTTCTGCAGAAAGCACTCAATGCAGTCAAGTCTATGATGAGACTGCGTAGACTGTCCAGCCTCATCCGGAAGGAAGAAGCCGAGGAGAAGAGACAAGCAGAAGAGGCAGAAAAAAGTGGTGGAGAGAGTCAAGATTCAGATTCACTGATGTCATCACCCTCTGGATCCGAGTCCCGGACACCTTTGACACCTTTGACCCCTCATCTGGAACCCCTGGTGGAGGAGGAGGCAGAGGAATTGGAAGAAAGAGCCCTACCCTCAAAAGACATCAATCATAATGAGGTAGTAGAAAACAGCCTTTCAGAGAAGGAAGGCTCAATAAAACACAGTGAAGATAATGAAAAGATCACTGTGAATAATTTGGAAAATGCAGAGCTGCCGAATGGCCCAAGAATGTCAGCGTCTAGTGAGAATGACATCGAGGTCGATATACCCATGGATCATGTTTATGGAGGTATAGAGTTTTGTTTATGCAATGCATGCTTGCATGACAGGGAAGTGAATGTGAATGCTTCCGGGACAGAGGTTGTTGCTTTACATGTTGCAAAGGAGAAGTGCATGCCCTGTTTTTGCTGTGAGTTAAGAGCATGCCACTGTAACATATCAAGAAAACTGAAAGGTCCTGTTGTAGAAAAGCCATTGGCTTGTGTGCAACATTTGGAGAATTCATATGAAACTTTGAGGAAGAGGTACATTATAAGTAAATTTGAGGGGTTAGAAAGGGGTAATTATGCTGAGGGATGGACACTGCAGGCATTGGCAGACCAATCTAAATGTTTGGAAGAGCCAGTGACATCGATGGTGATGCATTACTATGAAATCAATGATCCAGGGTTACAGGGACCTCCGTCCTCTGAGAGGGAAGGAATAAATATTCCAAATGATGGTTTCAAAATGGAAGACATTGCCAGTAGTACAGCTGAAGATTCAACTGATGAAATCAACAAAGGTTTATCTGAGGATAGAACTAAAGTAAAAAAGAAATCAGAGAACTGGGAGTCAGATGATAATCAGAACCATAAACCGGGTCAAAATAATATGCCCTCAAGGTCATGCTATGGCAGTAATGGTGAGTTGATTTTAGACCAGTCATCAGAGGAAGGTAGAGATGAATATTTATCTGGAGCATCAGGTTTAGTTAAAGAGGAAGGGTCTGGCAAGGGTCCCACAGATGAATTATATGGAACCCATGAGGAATTTACCCCGAATGGTAAAGTTAAACAGTCTGCAATGGATGAACCATCGCGTATGGAAAGTTTTACTCATCCTCCGGAAGGAGGCAGAGAGGAACATTTTTCAGCAACACCAAACTTAGTTCAAGGGGAGGGGTCTGATAAGGGTGTTACACATAAAAGATTTGAAAGCCTTCAGAAATGTACCTCAAATGGTGACAATAAGCCATCCTCTGTAGATGAACCATTAGGGATGGGAAGTGGTATTGCTAGTTACAGTGATCTTGGTATGGAACTGGATTCATCTTGGGGTGCATCTGAACTTGGTCAGGAGGATAGCAGGGGTGTGGATGCCATTGCAAACCTAGAGCAAGGAAATCCTTCAGACTTACAATCATCCCAACAAGAAACCAACAATGACATTGAAGTGCAAAATAATGAACAGGATGCTAAAAGCACTGATCTTGTTCGTAAGAGATCTCAGAGGAAAGGCGGGGTAGTGCAAGCACCAAAGCTTCAGGGCATTATAGAAAAAAGTTTAGAGGGGGACGATGTTTACTTAGAAGATGAAGATATCTTTAAACAAAAAGCGTCTTTCGAGTCCCCAGATGATTTGCTAACCAAAGAAGGGAAAGACACTCGTCGCATGTCAAACTACTCAATTCTGTCTGATGACTCAATTGATATTCCAGACCTTGAACTGGAGGAATCTCTCTCTGGACGTTCTGATATTTTGGCTTTTGATCATAATAGGGTTGAAGCAAAGGCAGCACATCGAGGTGGTTTTGATCACCCAGGATGTGGGTTACCTAAGATTATGCCTACAAAGATGGCCAATTTGGCACATATGATGTTAAAAATCCATCAGGATAACAAGAAGAAAGAACAAGCTACAGAGGATAGCACTGCAGAGGTGGAGAAAGCCTTGTCTCTGCCTAGGACCCTGGAAGGACCACCCAGTCCCATCAAGAAGAGAACCAATCAAGGACGGATTTTTCTGGGACACTCTAAGACCCTGTTTGGTGAGGAGACTGACCCCCAACTTAAGTTTAGTATTTTTGATAAATACTTTCTACTTTTGTTTACATCTAAAGCACTAAGGTTCAATTTGTGTATGCTCTTTGGACTCATTCTAGGCATTATTATCAACTTGAGTTTATGATTAAAGTGATAAAGTAATTTGATTGGACTCCATTGCCATGTTCAAGATAGGGGGTACAGCTCTGACCATCTGCCCTAGGAAATCAGAGGGACATGCTACTTGCATACAGGGACCTTTATTCCTCAAGCAGAGAGGGTGTACTTTTCTTGGACTGTTTTGGTATCATTTTTGACTACATTAATAATTATGCCTGTAACCAGAGGGGGTCAAGGGGTTTACACCATCCCTCCTCCCCCCTCAAATAAAGAGTTTTGTTCAGGCACCCTTGAACACTAACTTACATCAAAAATGCCAAAATGCTGCAACAGATAATCGCAAGGTACCCTTAATAATTTAAAATTGTTAATGTACCTTCCTGTTAAAATAACACCCCACCCCAGGATGGCATTCATTTTCTTAAGTTTTTCTTATGTTACAAACACTATCCCAAATCCTTTTCTGATGGAAAACCTCTTCATTGGACGTTCTGGTTACAGGAATGTTAATATTACATACGGTAGGGGTGTAACTCTGGGGTCTTTAGCAGATCCCGCCCAGCATATAATAAATATTATGCTAATACGTAAAGAGGGCCCAGAGCCTGCATTCTCTTCGTGTGATTGTGAAGGCCCTACATAGCTATGGAAAGTGAGGCAGTGCATTCAACCCCTGCTTTTGAAATGTAAAAACCTTTTTTGATAAATTTTAAGTTTGAAGTCACTTTAAAACATCCAAAGCAGTCCGTGACCATGAATGTAAATCATTATATTGATGACAGGTCATTTGTTAATCATTAAAGGGGTTGAACTGAGGTCAGCTTTACATTAGGACAGAATTCATTGTTACACTTTATTCAAAAATAATGTGGCAGTTTTAACTATAAAAAAAAATCATTTTAAAGAAATATGTGAACAGTTAGTATTTGAAGACACAATAATAGGGAATCCTTGCACAAAAAGTAGACTACAAGAAAAGTCTGTAAGTTTACCGAAATTTGGGCACTTGTAATATATTACAGGTTCTCTTGCTCTTTTCATTATTTTTTATTCAGACTAGAAAAACCCTTCCACCTATTTTCATTTTTATGCTCTGATACTTATCATCATGTACCATGTGATTTTAGAAGTTGAAAAGTTAATTTACTGCCAACTTTACTCAGAAGTATTAAACCGGTTTGTATGGCATCAGGGAAACATTAAATGTTCGTGTGGTAAATATTGTCAGAAATAATCTGGCAAATTGAAGATAAAAGTGGTTTGGGCTGCATCTTGAGAAATATTTATTCTATCTGAATGTAAATGTTTCCCTCAACTTTCATAATTAGACACTGCTAGTTGTAAATCCAAAGATTTAGTGAATTAACTTTTTTTGTTCATTTTGTAAATTTTTCTCTTTCCTTAAAAGGAAAATGCAGTCACCCAATAAAGAATTGTATAGTAAGACTATCCTGTTTCCTGAATGGCTCTTGAGAATCATGTGACAGTACTTTTCTCCCTCAATTGTAAAATTTAGGAGGAGCAACTGCTTGGTTTACCTTGAATATGCAATATTTATGTCCTAAAATATCATGAAAGATAATTGGAAGAGAAATAAGAAGAAATCTGTGACATTTATCTATTGTTTCAAAATAAGTTTGGGGCGACTGCTTATGACTTTTAAATGTAATACCCAATGAGTTTGTGTATCTATGATTCATTTTGCAAGGTTTAATGAAACCTTTTTCTTTGGAAAATGGAATTATAGCCAGATTTCTGTATGTTTTTGGCAGAATTACTGCAGCACCCCCAATAAAATGTCATCTTATACACTTATGAAGGTGTCACATGACTACATTGTAATGAAGATTAGAATGAACTTGGACACTGCTGTCCTACAATAATTTGTAGGGAGTTACAAGTGAGGTTCACACAAACTAACATGATAATTTGCAAGAGCTTGAAGTTCTAGTATTTGTAATTATGTCCCATTTGAAAAGGTCTTAAGATAGTTTGGACTTTCAGTTGGGTCTGCTTTGTTTCAAGCATGGTAATAAGTGAAACTTCTCTTTTAGTTGGATCCCTCCCCACCCTGCTCCCTCCCTCCCCCTTTATTGCACCAAAAGTTGAAAAATAGATGACTGTGGAGAAGTGAAAGCAATAGTAACAGTAAAATACAAAAGGACTGATTTGTTTCATTGCCATTTAGCTTGTTATAGTAATAACTGTCACAATGTGTACCCTGATAACAACAGTCAGTCAAAAAAGTGCCCATCAGTTTAGCTCTCAACTTCAGTCCTTGATTTATGATGGCACTTGACTAATAAGTTTTTTCCAGTGTTGATACACTTTTTAAGATTCAAAAGCTTCTCTGGGTAATACCTGGGAAGTATGGTGCTTGTATTAAGTGAATGTACTTCAGTCTTTTTCATTCTTTGATACTTTTATGCAACTGTTGCATGTCTAGCCAGTAAACAAAAATTTATCAAAAACCACCGTTTACACTAAATTTGATAGATGTGAAATATGTAGCAACTCTAGTGACCTTCATTCATATCAATTTACTACTTTTTTGCTAGAATCAAGACAAAACCATTATTTCTCCTTGCTGTGAAAGTATCAAGGATTTTGTATACAAAAAGAGTTATTGTCTATTTTAGTGCAAAAAAGTTTCACTGGCATGTAATATGGTTTTTTGTTTAAAAAAGTCAGTAATGTGTGATGACTATATAATTGGTTACAAAGTCCTTACAGTATGCGTATACTCTATATGAAGATGTAATGTCTTTTAACTGCATGCATTTTGAAAATTGTTGTCA
Organism: Holothuria glaberrima; assembly: GCA_009936505.3. NCBI lineage: Eukaryota > Metazoa > Echinodermata > Holothuroidea > Aspidochirotida > Holothuriidae > Holothuria > Holothuria glaberrima. The sequence goes on along the minus strand of WURT03645366.1, from coordinate 12,245 downwards.
TATGGAAACATATTTACCTGCCTAGCAAACATGACATGAATTTCTTCTCAAAGAGATATATTTTGGACCTGGACGTCACATTTCTCCCTGCTCAGGGGGCTGGCACCCCTGATACCCCTCCCTCCCCCCATCTCATATGCTAATTCTGAAACTCATCTGATCATTGTTACTGAAATACTACTTCATTCAACGATATTTCATGAAGTGAAATATTAACAGGCATGTGTAATGAGTGTGATAGAAACAGCTAATTGCATATGAAAATAAAAAACGAAAACTTTCAAGAAAGTTAACAAAATATATTCTAGAAGTATATTGTGTATAAAATTACAAAAGTGCCGACAATATCATTTGCAATAATATGAAAGGGAATATTAAACCTGAGATATGCATGTATGTTTTGCAGTGTTGTAGTGTCTTTTTTGTAGTTTTGTTTAAAAAGTGAATGATTGAGTGAAGCATGCAGAAACGAAAACAGCAACATGTTTAAGTGCTGCATCCATTTGGAAATACTAAATAACCTTGTAGAATGTAGAGTAACCACTTGGCAAGGCGTTTCATAGCATGTGAACTCACTGAACTGTGTGCCATTGAAAAGCTGAATACCCCTTCCATGGCCTTACCCACCTAAGTTAAAAATATAAACTTTATTCATGTCGGTTTGCTCTGTTTTATTGAAAGCAGTTCCATGTAGGCTACACTGGGCCCTTTTTGCATGGATCATGTTGAAAACTACATCAATCCCAATTGTTACTACTTTTCTATAGAAAGAGCTTCAACACTAAGTGTGGGTCCACATAATATCAAAGATTCCTGGCCTTGCAAAGGATGGTGGGTGACCCACAAAAAAGTATTAAAGTAATAGCATGGTACAAAATTTTCCCAATGAACCTTAAAGGGAAAATACAGCCACCCCAAACTGAATAAATATTCCCAGATATCCTAATTCCTGATTGGTTTTTTCAATGACATAACAATATGTTTGTGCCACTAAATTCATATAGAATATGAGTCCCTTGTATGACTAATGTGCAGTATGTCCTGAATAATTTGATAACAAACTTACACTACAAAATCTAGATTTGTAAGATGTAGGTGATGTTTCAAAACAACTGCCCTTAGGAGCATGGCAAACTAGGTGGAAGGTTCACTAGTCATAAGGCTACCCCCCAAGGTTGTCTAGTCCTAGTCCAAAATAAGAAAGGTTTGTTCTAGTGGTCCTGCAGTGAAGTGGACATCCCCTGTTTACTACAGTGAATTTCTTGTTCCAAATGGGCTTGAGGAGACTGCATTTACGGCAGTAGTACCCACAAGGGCTTTGAATTCCATGACAGTCCTTGCAATTTTTACTCAAACATAAGTGTGCCCTCTAATCCCTGACAGATGGAAGACCCGTCTTTATTGAGCCACTCAAGGATGCTTACCTCTTTGAAGAGGGTACCTTGCTACTCACCTGTGAATTCAGGGGGCACCCTCAGCCAAAAATCACCTGGTACAGAGGGGATCAAGTCATCAATCGCAGGGCAAACCACATCCAGTGCTGGCGTGAGGCAGGAAGAAAGGCCTGCCTGCGAATTGTCTGTATTTCCATTGAAGAAGGAGGGTTCATCCGCTGTGTTGCCGAAAACAGTAAAGGAAAAGCCGTGACAAGCTGCAGGGTGGATGTTGCAGGTATGTATGTGTCTAACCTGGACCATATTTATGACCAGAGTACCAGGGACTGTGGGGCCAATTTTGCAGTGGGCAGTTGGCTAATCATCAAAGTGGCCCAATGTGTTCAAGAAAATAAACGCCCCAGTTCCCAGTTTAAGGCAGCCCAAATTGCCCACAACAGAAAAACTGTGGGGCTAGAGCCCCTGCCTCCATGGTCCCTGGGTACCAGAGCTGCCAAAAGTTTTCCAACATTAGCAGATTGATCTTGATTTTAATATGTAAAGTAATTTTGGCCACTGTAAAACACAGAAAATAATAAATTTTGAAAGAAAAATAAAACTAAAAATGAAAATCATTGGGCTTCTTCAGTTTGCCCAAGCCCTTTGTTTTGTTTGAGGATGTGGGTGGGGGGGGGGGGTAATACAGGATCATGTCAAACAGGCAAGGTGGGGGCATGCCATTCCTGAGGTAAATTTACCGGAAATTTGTAAACACCTGATGCATTAATATTTGCCCGCCATGACTGCACAATTTGAAGAAGAGGACTAAATTCTACACGCCTGTACAAGGGTTCCATAATTAATGCTTGATAAATATTATTTCAATGAAAGTTAGAAACTATATTCAAATTTCATAAATTACTATGCACCCCAGATATTCCCAAACAGGACCAAGAGCCATTAGATTAACCCATAAACAGCTCGCCATAGACACAGAGAGCAATCCCTTCCCTATAAGGAAAAATATAAAAAACGTGCAAATTATGGCCTGCCTTTATCAAAAGATAAAAATTATTATGGTAATATGAACGACAGCATTCCTGCAATATAAAAAAATGTCATATATTTTGTTGGGCTTATTGACCGCTTGTCCTCGGGGATATGTGCTAGACGTCGTGACCTCAACATATTTTGTACCCAAATTAATTTTCTACAGCCACTAAGTTGCGTTTAACTCTTCATATTAGTGTCCGTACGTGGGGAGTGGTGTGTGCTACCCCGATCTCGGTCCCGCCGGGTTGTTGCACTACTTCTTGTCATCGGTAGAGTTTGTTTTTCCCAATAGGCCTAAATAGCGAATTTATTTCACTCACGAAGCTTTTCCGTTCACATAAGAAGTAGTAAACAAATTTCATTACACTGTTCTACTAAGGGCGTTACGGTTCATTTTGAACTTGAGAAACGAAATGGATTTCATGGCTACCGTAGCATAGTTAATTTTCTTCTTAAGCCGATACTCTTACTATTTTCAAAATCAGCTAGAAAATCGCTTATTTCTTGGTATTTTGAGAGAAAGTTTAGCGTAGATTACAGACAGTGTTCGTGGAAAGAGCATTTGAAAGAAAAAAGAGATTCATTTCACAATTTTTGGGAAGTAAATTTATTTTCAGGGGTACAATAAGGATTTACCTGGGAATCGAAGAAAGTAAAGGTGAAAGAGTTAAAAACTGCTTGAAATTACCTTTTAAAGTTTATTAAGCAATATTAATTAAATATTGAATTAATTAAATATTAAATTAATTAAAATCAGGTACAATGACTTTCGGTGCATTGAAATAAAAATGTATTTATTAGTGGAAAATGCTCAGCTATTTTATGAAAGTGATATAATAGTAAGAAAAGTTACTGTAGAATTTGAAGGTGCTCGAGATCTTGGCACTTACTGGACCTACTGTTACGTTTGTCAATATACGTTCAACAGGTAGACCTAACATGCAAATATTGCTAAATTAAGTACCTTACTATTTTTTTCTGTGATGCCCAAAATACTTAGACTTATATCAAGAAGAATTGCTCTACTACGCAGAACATATTTTATTAATAAAATGAACTCAAACGAAAATAAAACAATAAAAATGCGGGAACTTTTGAAAAAGTACTGGGTCTTTTTCAAACGTATATACTTTTTTTTAAATTTTTTGTAAATAATGGTTTTACATTTGTGTGTCGACTGATTGAAAGCGTTTGCCCATCAGTGCGTTTGAAAGTTCTATTTAAAAACGTGAAGGGAGCGGTGGAACAGTTCTCTCATCTCATTTAATGATAAAATACTTTTTCGCAGGTCAAGTAACTGAAAAAGAAGACTTCGTTCTTTGACGAATTTAGAACATGACAGTTTGTAGAAATGCGGCTAGTTGTTCAAATTTTCTTTCAGGCTGCCTCCGATTTTATCACTGCATTTTGTTGAAACTAAAAATATGTATCCTGTGACAGGGTTGCCAGACTTTCTGTGAGGTAATCGGCCAAATTTAGCGTTCAGTGTGGTCGAGAAACGCCAAATGCACATTCGTTGTAAAATTGCGTAAAAATCATGAAATAACCGTGCATTTTTGGAAATCTCTCCCAGTTTGTTCACTCAAATATGCTATACATGTGAAATCTGAGGCATGAAATTGCGTTTTCCTACAGTTTTCTGGAGAAATTGAAGAAAAAGATGCATTTTTAAGGAAAATTGACAGGCATATGAAAAAACGCCAGAACTACGCCAAAATGCTGTTTGGCGTATTTTAAAAAAAAAGGCTTCACGCCACACCATTGAAAAAACGCCAGATTTAGTGGTTTTGGCGTTTAAAACGTCAATATGGCAACCGTGTCCTGTGAGTGTTGTTATATGATGTTAATAAATTCTCGTGCGAATCAGACAGCTTTTCGCGAACTGTCATACATAGACTGTAGTACAAATTTATGCAAATTTTTTTAAGTCATAAAAAAAAAATTATTGGAGTCACCGTAAATAATAATGTGCCCCGGCTTACTCGGCGGGTATTACTTCAGTTAGGAGCACCGTAATGGTTCCAAGTGTTTAGACAAAGAAGCGAGATTAGTGAGGGAGATGGGGTCACAGCATCAGGGGCGGAGTTCAGTAGAGGGGCCAAGGGGACCTGCACCAGGTGAAGGAAGAGAAGCAAAATGAGAAAAAAGGAGCGAAAACAGGAGGAAGCAGCAAACTTTTCGTAAGATACATATGATGTAAACTTTTTCGGTAGGTTTACAAGGCTGGATCGATTTTCCTTCTAAGTTAACAGATGAACCTCTTAGCTAATACCACTAGCAATCAAGAGGGTTGAAGGCTAGACTGAGGGCTGTATGGTGCGAAAAGCAGCTGAGTTGCTTGGTATAGACGCTTATTTACAGACCGTAGGATGTCACTGACTTAAGGAATTAGTGGCGCGTATATGGGGTAGGGGGAACACACGGTAAAAGTAAAGTTGAATTGACAAATTTGTCTTGAAGACTGCTTGTCCCTGCCATCAAGAGAGTCAGGCGCGTAGCCAGGAATTTTTCAAGGGGGGGGGGGGCGAAGTGGAAGCTTTTGCGAGGGATCGAAGCGACCGAGCGCGCTTGCGCGCGAGGGGGAGGGTGTGGAAGGGGGTGTCCCCCTCCCACGGTGTGAAATTTGTTGGTTTTTTAATGTGAAAATATGATTTGGTGCATAATTAATACGGTATTTTGTATACATAAGGAGACATATTATGTATTTTATGAAATATTTTGTAGGAATAACCATAAAAAAAATCAAAAACATACATATTGCTGGCAAATAATTTATCATTCTACAAGTACGCTGGAAATGGCACTTCCTAGGCCTAATTATAATTAATTTTAATAATATAAATAGGTGAAACACTAGTAATATTGAAAACAAATGCCAAAATTTTGCTCGGGGGGCGGCTGCCCCCTTTGCCCCCCCCTCCCTTGGCTACGCGCCTGAAGAGAGTTTAGATTGCTTCGCACACATGAGTTTAGAATGCGTCGCACTTATGGTCTCTCTTCGGTGCAATTCAGAATCGCCACCTTTAAAATTCTTGGATCCGCAGCTGCACAGTAACGTCCAGTCCTGTTCAATATTTCGTTTACAAATGGCTACAGATTCCATGAATAATTCATCTACCGTTCCCCTGATTTATTTTTCAAATCTTACAGAAGTATTGACAGTTTTCAAAGGTCCTACCTTAATCGCACCCGTATTATATGGCTTACGTTAAAAGCTTCATTCTTGGGGTATTCAATTTAAAAAGAGGCTTTACTACAGACTGACAGATTTGTACGGACGCAACCCACTGAAGCAATCCGTGGGTTGGTGTGGGCAAGTGTACATGTGTGTGGGGGTGGGCGGAGGGAGATATGAAGGATGAACTCCCCAGTCCCACGATATCATTGCCTAATGTTCCTTTGTTTTACCTTGTAAGTATCGAATTGGTTTCATTTTCAAAAATAATGAGGGGATCCATCAGTTCATTGGTCTCAAAAAAGGCACCTTAATTGAGCTAGACTATGTATGAGAAGTATCGGTACATTCCACATACCGTCTTTCACTACGGACGTATGGACCATTTTGAACTTGACAAATTAGATGGATTTCATAGCTACCGTAGTATGATGAATTTCATCAGTCGACCTTTTTCAAAATCATAAAAAAAACATTGATTTCTTGACATTTTTTACAGAACCGTCAGCTAAGATTTCACTAAGGATTGCATTGGAGCAATTTTTGTAAGAAAATCCCAAATACATTTGACAAGTTTTGACAAGTAAATTTGTTTTCAGGGTCAGACCAAGGATATCCCCGGGAACGTATGGAAATTGAGGAAACTGTTGAAATCTGCTTCAAATTACCTTAAAATTCACATTTTGAGATAAGAGCTTGAAAAATACAGTGCATTTTGTGAAAAATAAAGATCAGGCACAGTGGCATTCGGTGCATTTCAATAAAACCCCTTGGTTTGTGGAAAATGTTCCATACTTTAAGAAAGTGATAGTACGAAAAAGAAAAAAAAATACCGCAGATTTTGAAGGCGCTTGAAATCTTCGCACTTACTGGACCTAATGTAGTATAGCTCTTGAACAGACAGACCTAACACGCAAAATATTGCCACATTTATTTCCTTCATATTTCTTTTCTGCGATGACGAAAATACTTGGAGTGAAAGCAAGAAGAATCAGTTTACTATGCAGAAAAGATTATATAAGCGAAATTAAGTCAAACTAGATTAAAGAGTGAAATTTTGATAAATTTTGAAAAGCTACGGAGCCTTTTACCGGTCTGACTGATCAATAAAAATGATTCTTTACAGTTGAGCGTGTGGTGAGAGACAAAGCGTTATTAAAAATTCTATCTTGAAGCGCAAGAGGAATAAACTCAGGAATGGCGATGGATTCGCCCAACCGGGAGGAGGGGGCTAGCCTCGACGAGGAGGGTTGCATCCCGAAGCCCCGACAAAAGCGACTGGTTCTGATGGCGCTGTACATAAAACTTACGGTGCACTTTCACGCTCGGAAATTTTTGGGTTTATATCGAAGGATATCCGAACATTTTAGGGTTAGTTTTATCGCCCAAAATTTGAAAACTTTCGACTTTCGTTGAACCTGGAGGACTCTGTCATCCAATCGGGCTGTCAGTAATCATGAAGGCCTAACGTACTTTATTGCAATCTCTAAGGCTCCCCTACGAATTAAAAAAATCCCCGACGGGTAGTGATGTGCAGCTTTCCCCGATGGGCAAGGTCGGCATGGTTCCTCTGCCCTCCAGTTGACGCTAGCCCTAAGTGGAAAAGTAGCTTCTCTCCAATAAAATAAAATAATTATTAAAGGAAATAGGCCAAAGTAGAAAAAAGACTTCTCACCACAATTTTTTTTTTTTTTTTTTTTGAGTTTGTTAGTATATTTCAGTTAAGTCTATCACAATTGATCACACCATTCAAATTTTTTACTATACCTTCCAGCATTTTTCTCGGAAGTTAAAGTTTTCCAGAATTTCAGGTGGCACTATGTGCCACAGCAGTTGGAAGCGGCTGAAGTTGCAAACATTTATCCCATGCGTGCTGCTATATGCCGGCCAAAATAAAAAAAAACAGTAAAATAAATAAAATATAAAAAATAAACTGTTTTACTCACCTGACAGTTTTCATGAGATCACGTTATTGGCCATGCATATTCCGCAAATTTCTTTTAATTATTAATAATCCATTATAGTCACCTTAAACAATTGCGTCCTTAGTAATATGTATCGCCTTAGTTCTGCAAGGAGCAGCTTAAAACACATTGTAGAAACAATGCCAGACTGATACTTAGAAGGTGGAGGGGGTGGGGGACAGGGTCTGAGGAGAGCCTCCGATAATCATTAAGGTGCGCAGCTTTGATAAACAATGTTTTGTTTGTTTAGTATTATTATCTGATTATAGTAATTGGTCTGAAAATGTACGCCAGTATACTGTGACACTCCCACTGGTAACATATTTCGACACCGTAGTGACGGCGACCAATATTAAAATTTCTCCCTGAGAGGGATCCCTGTCACCTTGTGATAGGGATTAAAAAGTTCAAGCTGATAATCAGGTTCGAGGCCATTCTAGAAGAAGATCCTCGAGGCTTGTCATTAGAAAGTTCAGATTCTCTCATATCTCCACTTCAGTTCACTGTTTTAAAGGCTGTGTGACATGAAAATAACGTAGTTGGATATTTGACGTAAAAAGCATTAAAAATCCAGAAAATAGCTCCAATTCCCATTAAAATCCATCAAATATTGACCATTTTACAGGGTAATTTCTATTTCACACTTGTATCATAAATAAACATGAGCTAAAATTGGCAAACATGTGACATCATGAGATGGACATACCATATATGGCTCATGTTAACCTTTATTTTTTCAACCTTAATTTCAAGGACACTGGTACCACTGTTATCCCCTGAGGGATTTATTATGAAAGTTAAAATTCTTTCCTTCAGAAACATTGATATCACTCAACAAACTGTAAACTATCTGGTCAGTAAATAAGAGATAATTCATATAGGTTTAACAAAAGAAATCTTAACACTGTGCAGCACTCCACATCATTATTTTTGCATAGGCAATGAGTTTCTTCAGAAACCATCAAACTTTGAAGACATATATTTTGAGAACTGTAAAAGATATTGAAATAATTCCAACCTATCTTTCATAAGAGGACTTAATTCTTTATCTGACAAGTGAAATAGTTCTTTTTGGTGGTATGTCACACAACCTTTAAGGTTAACATTGACAAGTTCTTCTGTGACTGTGGTAGAATCTGACTGTCCTGGGCAAATCTAGTAGATTTTTGGTTTGTTTGTTTTCACTATCAGGTTTGGGCCTCCGAACATCTCATAAGGCCTAATCAGCCCTCCTTTGTCCTTAAGCTTTTTATGTTGTGTTAAGTTACATTATGCTTAAAGGACTAGTGAGATGGTATTACCATCCAGTCATGGATCACTATCAGGCACGCAGCCAAGGTGGGGAGGGGGAGGGGCAAGGAGAGAACTCCCCTACAATTTTTTTGCCCCTTTTGGATGCCATTTCACCCCCCTCAGTACCATGTCTGGCAAGGGGCCTGGTCACTGTGCCCTGTCTAACATAGTGTGCATCAAGTTGCACTTGCTACCTAGCAGGTTGTGACATCTAGTTATTGAAAAAAAAGGGCTTAGTTATAGTCTGTGTCATCTTCCTGGTCTTTGATTGTAAGTAATCTTCATGTGGGAATTCACATAAACTCACTCTCCAGGGACTGGGTGGCCTGCTTATCACAGAAAGTCATGTGGGGCTGGACATGGGAGTCAAAAGGAGGCAAAGAAAAACTAAATTTGAAGCTAGAACTCTAACAGCAACTTTTAAGTTACCATTGCTTGTATATTTTTGAGGGTTAACATGACACTCATCAAGAGCATGACAAGTTTTTGCCATCAGAGCTGTCTTTGATGTCAAACCCTGTAAACATAACCCCTCTTTTGTTCTGTTCACACCACAGAGGAGCCTGATGTACCCAGCAGACCGAAAGTTCCCCTCGTTTCATCAAAAGAGGCCTTCCTCACATGGAAAACAGATCATCAACCAGGGAAACCAGACATCACTGGCTACACCTTAATGTTTAAAGAATATGGTATGACTTAGTGAGGAGATATCATGAATGCACTGTCATGTGAAGGGGGAGAAGCCGCACTGGGTCACACCCCCTCAACACCCCAGTATGTAAATATTGTGGAGGAGGTTGCAAAATGTTAGGTTTGGGGAATGGCCCCCTGTGCTAATTCTGGGAGTTAGCCTTTCCTCTGTTTAATCCTGTGTGTACTACTTCACAAATGGTAAAATGATGGCAACATAAAATTAAAATGTTATCAAAATCTTTTCCATGAGGGGCGATTTAGTATTTCACAATGCAAAGAAACCCCTATGAAAGTAAATCCAGTGGAACTTTCATTTCTGCAACCTCATCCCCCGCCCCCCCCCCCATCTTCCTTTTACATTTCAGGGCTGTACTGTAAGGTTTCTACCACTGAAGCTCGTAGTTGTGCCCTCAAATTGTGGCACTTTGTAATAATTTGTGGCCAATTTCAGGCACAAGTAACAATATTTTGTTAAGAAAAATTTACCAGTTAAAAATTACGAGGTGATGGTAGCTCCACCATTCCCCTTCCCCCAGCTCTGGAAGCTCTGGATTTAAGCAGAAAATTCCAGCTTCCCTAACCGCAACCACTAAAATTTCTGGCAAAGAGTTCAATCCCCCTTACTGAAAGTAGTTCTGCATGCATATAGTAGATTCTTTGAAAGGCTATGTAATTTGGATTTTTTTGAAATGTTTTTACCACAAAAAGTTTTTTTTTCAAGGGA
>WURT03645355.1:0-19546 GCA_009936505.3 Holothuria glaberrima | reverse complement strand
TTTAAGGCTAAATGGGGTGGCCCTGTTTACTTCTCCTCGAGTCGTTCAAACAAGTCGGGCGAGGTTGTCATTGCCATCAAAGACAGGTTAAAGTGTACAATATCGGATATTAGAAAAGATACTTCTGGTCGTTGTATCTCTGTCCTTTGCACTACCGCCGATACTTCCTTTAGTGTGTACAATATTTATGCACCGAATAGTCCATCAGAGAGGAAGTTTTTTTTTTTTTCAACGAGTTATATGTCTATACTAGGGGCAGTAATCCAATCATATTAGGCGGAGACTTTTACTGTGTAATTGATCCCATTGATCGTTCCAGTGCGAATGCGAATACACATTCCTTCGCTGGTCGTGATGAAATCGAGACTCTTGTTTTATAGTATAATTTAGTCGCCTGCTCTAGGACCGTTCATCGGAGTATCCCCGGGCATACTTGGGCTCGTGGGGACCGTAGTTCGAGGCTAGATAGATTGTATCTGCCGTTGAATTTTGCCATTAACAAAGTCGACACTGTCTTTCTTCCCTTCTCCGATCGTAACCCTGTTTATGTTAATTTTAGTCTGAATAATACTACCAGGAAGGGGAAAGGCTACTGGAAGTATAATACATCTCTTAGCCATGATGAAGATTTTGTTCATGATTTAAGATACCAGTATAAGCTATGGTCAACTTTGAAGCCTGCCTTCTGTTCTATTACCGACTGGTGGGAAAATATGAAATCAAGAATAAAATAGCTTGCCATACAGCACGGAATTCGTATTGCTAAAGAGAAAAGACTCCGAATTGAAAATTTACAAAAAGTTCTTTCAGACTCAAATACGGAGGAGATCAAAAGAATATTAAATGCTTAAGTACACGGAGCTTACATTCGCTCTAGAGCTAATTATCTTGAGGAAGGGGAAAAACTGTCTGCCTTCTTCTTTAGGCAAGAAAAGCATCGGGCTGAACAGAAAGTGATTAGAGCCATTCGAAATACTGATGGTAGTATTGTGCATAAAAATAAGGAAATTATGTCCGTCTTTCATCATTTTTATAGTCAACTCTTCTCTGACTGTCTGAGCAGTGTAGTTGTAATGAGTTTGTACAAGAGAAATTTGTAAAGTGTTTAAGCAATTCTCTTTCTGAGGACGATAAAAATAGCTTAGATCGTCCTATCACCTTAGAAGAGGTTCAAAATACAATTCGTTTAGCTGCTAAGAATAAAGCCCCTGGAAGTGACGGTCTTTCTTATGATTTTTATGCGAGTTTTGCCGATCTATTAAGCATCGATTTAACTCATGTATTCAATGACATCTTTTGTAAGGGCAGTTTATCTAAAAGCCAGCGTACTGGTGTTGTTACTCTTCTTCCAAAAAGTGGGGATTCATTGGACCCAACTAACTGGCAGACTGGCTTCCCATTAGTTTATTAAATGCTGACTATAAACTACTTGCAAAAGTTTTGCAGCTTAGACTCAGCAGAGTTATGCCTACGACTGTTAACGAACACCAAGCTTGTTCTGTCCCTGGAAGATCCATACATAGCAACCTTTTGTTAATCAGGGACATCATAGATAACTCTACCATAAAGAACAGTTCGTGTGCTCTTGTGTCCATAGACCAAGAGAAAGCTTTTGATCGCGTAAATTGGAAATTCCTATTAAAGGTCCTTCAGAAACTTAATTTCGGCGATAACTTTCGCAAGTGGGTATCTATTCTGTATGGGGACATTTTCAGTCAATTACTTATCAACGGAAGCCTCTCCGACCCCGTCCTTATTGAGCGGGGTGAGGCAGGGGTGTCCTTTGTCTCCTTCCCTTTACGTTTTGTTTGTAGAACCCATCGCTTGTTATATCAACCAGTGTGATAATATTAGTGGCTTTACAATCCCTGGAGGAAATGCTCGTATAAAATTTTTACCGTACGCTGACGACGCACCTGTGTTGCCACCAGTATTTCTGATATTGAAATGTTCTTCAACGTATTGAATGGAGTACTACCAAAATTAAGATTACCTGAGTCGTTTTTGGATGTGACAACGCTGTTCAAGCCAACTGGGAGGAAGAGTTAAAAGTGTTGAAAGGCGCCTCAAATTATGGAAAAACAGACACTTAACTCTCCTTGGCAAGGGGCTTGTTATTAACACAATAATATATCCCTTGTTCTATTTCGTAGCCCCGTCTTTTGCGTCCCAGATAGTGTTGTCAAGGCTGTCTACAGTGTTGTTTTTGCTTTTGTTTGGGGAGAATAAACCTAACCTCGTGTCTAGGACGGTCATTTCCTTGAAAACGAGGGATGGCGGCCTCAACTTGGATAATTTAAGACTAAAGTTAGATGCGTTGTTAGTGAAACCACTACCTAACATTCTTATTGTTGATACTCCTCCAGTCTACCTCAAGTTGACTCTGTTCTTTGTTGCGAAGCAACTCCGAAAATACTATCCTCACGTATGGTCTAACATGAGACCAAATTCCAATGTGTGTACCGACTCTTTGGTCAAAGCATGTAATGTTATTAAGACACTTTATAGCTTAGACAATGATTTTGCTCATAATGTAAGAAGAGTCAAAGACATTACTAAGAGGCTACAGCCTTCTGAAGTTCGCATTATAGCGGTAAGGTACGGAAACGTTAAGGTGCCGTCAAATTAATACTTGGTCCTTGTATTATCTTAACATTTTGCAACAAAATGATGAAATGCTCACTTATTATCGTAACATTTTGTAGTTAAATGATGAATTACAGACTTAACATATTTCAACAATTCAACATTTCGCAGAAAATTTATGAATTACCTACTTGTCGAATCTCCGCAATTCAACATTTTGCAGAAAATTGATGAATTACACACTTATCACAAGTAATCAATTCAACATTTTGCAGAAAATTGATGAATTACTCACTTATTGAAACTCAAAAAATTGACATTTCGCAGAAAATTGATGAATTACGCATTTAGAAGATCTCATTAATTCTGCATTTTGCAACAAAATGATAAATTACTCATTTGTCGGAACTCAACAGTATAACATTTTGCAGAAAAATGTTGAATAACTTACTTACCAAATGTCATCAATTCAATATTTTACAGAAGAATGTTCAATTACTCACTTACCAAATGTCATTAATTCAACATTTTTGCAGAAAAATGATGAATTACTCATTTATCAGATCTCAACAATTTAACAATTTACAGAAAAATGATGAATTATTCACTTACCAAATGTCACCAATTCAACATTTTGCAGAAAATTGATGAATTACGCTCTTAGAAGATCTCCACAATTTTACATTTTGCAGAACAAAATGGTGAATTACTTATTTATCAGAGCTAATCAAATCAACAGTTTGCAGAAAATGACGAATTACGAACCTGTTAGAGCTTATTATTTCCACATTTTGAAGAAGCATAAAAAGTGCTTAAGTGAGATATCATGAAAATCATTCAATAACACCTGTTTTCATACACAAATTTTCTCCATGACTGTGTTAGAGGCAATCCGACCTCTTAAGGCGGGAAGGGGTGGGGAGTAAGACTTGCAAAGCGCCTCTAAGATTCGAAGTTAGGATTGTGCAATATGATTGTCCATTCGATCCGGGGAATTCAAATTATACTCCCGATTTCGTGCTTTTCAAATTAATTGTGGATGTGGCCCTCCACCCCACCCAGAGTGCTTTGGGTCCAAGTCACCACCCCGTGGGGCAGGGCCAACCCCTAAGCCCTGTAGTAATAACAAAATTGTGGGTATTCCAATGAAGTATTTAATATTCAAATAGCTTTATCATTACGCGAACTTATCAAGTCACGATGATCACAATTTAGGCTAATCGTCTTTTTATAACAACCCATAACTCTAAAAAATGGTTTGATGACGCCGGGTGGCTTATCGGTGGGGAGCGGAAAGAATATGCTGGAATTTTCCTAAAAGCTTCATGACCCTTCCTCACAGAGACCTTCGAGACATTTTATAGGCGGAGTTTTTCAGAGCCTCATGCATCCCTCGCCTACCATCATTTATCCTCCCTGGTGCGGATCCAGGGGAACGAACCCATCTCCTCTCGCCAGAAAAAAATGAACAAAATAATTGAAAAATATAGCAAAAATGATCTGGTTTTTTTTCTTGGAAATTAAAGAATAAAATGTCGCAATGGAAGATCCGTCGGAGTTTTTTCAACATCTCGTACCGCTCTCAAGATATACCTCAATCTTCAAAAGGTTTCATTTTTTCTGAAGTAGCTCATTGTCTATGAAAAACTAATGATAAGTAGTGTTGCACAAATTTCTTTTGTTAATCCTATATAAATTATTTATTAATTGCTAATCAAATAGTTTACAGTTTGGTAAGTGAAATCAATATTTTCCAAGGAAAAAAACACACTAGTTCCACCTACACTTTGCCTTCCCAGTTGAGATAGAAAGTAATAAATTTAGCTCAGATTTTAATTTTTCTAGGGGACCCTATGTTGTGGCCGCCTGTTGCAACAATAACTTAAAAAAACATGTAGTAATTTTAGGTGCTACGTACAACGCCGGGGAAGTGCCATTTCCTGCAATCTGGAAGGCAAAAATTTTCTTGATACGTCACGCGCCAACTGGTGGTAGCGCTCCGCTTAGAAAATTTCTCGAAGGTCCCTTTCAGGGAGAGCCATGACTCCGGAGCTTCGGGGTTCTAGTGGCCCCCACGGGGTGTTGACTTGGACCGAAATCACTCGGGATTGGGGAAATTTCACAGTTAATTTGAAAAACATGAAAACTTAAATCCCCAAATCGAATGGTCTGGATACACGCCTGTATAAATTATCACATTGCATCCACCCCAAATTCGAATTTTAGGGGCGCTCTGCAAGTATTCCCCACCTTACGAGGTCGGATTAGGGCTAAGACACAATCATAGAGAAACTTGGGTATAAAATCATGTTTAAATGATAGTACTTTTCATGGAATCGCACTTTATTATACTTCTTCAAAATGTGGAAATAACAATTTATAACAAGTTCGCAATTCGTCGTTCTCCTGCAAACTGTTGAATTGATTAGCTTTGATAAATAAGTAATTTATCATTTGTTCTGCAAAATGTAAAACTGTTAAGATCTTCTCAGTGCGTAATTCAGCATTTTTCTGCAAATTGTTAAATTGATGACATCTGGTATATGTGTAATTCGTCACTTTTCTGCAAATTTGCTAAATTGTGGAGATCTGATAAATGAGTAATTCATCATTTTTCTGCAAAATGTTGAATTGATGACATTTGGTAAGCGAGTAGTTCATCATTTGTCTGCAAATTGATAAATTGTTGACATCTGGTAGATGTGTAAATCATCATTTGTCTGCAAATTGCTACAATGCTGAGATCTGATAAATAAGTAATTCGTCATTTTTCTGCAAAATGTTGAATTGACGACATTTGGTAAGTGAGTAATTCAGTATTTTTCTGCAAAATGTTGAATTGATGATATTTGGTAAGTGAGTAATTCATCATTTTTCTGCAAAATGTTCAATTGTTGAGTTCCGATAAATGAAATTTCATCATTTTGTTGCAAAATGTTAAGATAAAACAAGAACTAAGTTGGTAATTTGACGGCACCTTAACGTTTCCGTAGTAAGGGTCCATCCGTCTTATCCCTGGAATGAAATATGGTCGTTATGCTTTCATGAGATTCTTGATAATAAGTTAAAAGATTTTCAGTGGCGTTTGGCTCATGGTATTCTATACACGGGGCAGAGAATTAATGGGGAATGGGTGACGGTGTTTGCCCTTTCGAAGTTTGCATGGAGATTGAAACGACCTCTCACTTACTTTGGGATTGTCCAAAAATTCAACCAGTTTCAAAATGGATTAAGAAAGTTTTTGATGGTTTAACAAAGGATAGTTCTCACCCCGATCTAGGTAAAAACTTTTTCATATATGGATTCCCGAGTAAAAACATTAAAACATCGGTATTTAACAAAGTTTGGTTTGTGCTTTGTATTACTAAGTTAATTCTGTGGAAATCTAGGCGCCTGCAGGTGTTTGAATCAAAGTATCAATCTGCTCCAGAAATCCTTTGTATAATTATCAGCGAGATCAAAACCCGTGTGGCTGCAGATTTCAATCGTTTTACCAAAACTAAATTTGAACAGCTTTGGGTGAGCGAAAATTCTTTTGTTTACACAAGTGACAATAAGTTGAAATTTCGTATACCTAGTATGTGATTATTCCGTTGTGTTAACTGATTGTAAATCGAATGTGAATTGAAATTTGAAAAGTATTTATAACATTGAAATGAATGTATTGATTTTTTTAATTATCCTTGTACATATTTTTATCACTGTAAATATTTGACTACCCTGATTAGATGTTTACAATTAGTGCAGGGTAGAGATAATGGGATTCTTACATTCTTACATTAAATAGGCCAAATGTGTAAATACGTTTCACGTTGGAAATAAGGTCTTTCCTTCAAAAAAAAAAATAAATAAATAAAAAATAACCTTGTATTTAAGTTTTAAATAAGAAAATATACAACAATGATAAAAGTTTTCATTACGCATGTAAACTGATTTCACAGTTCATATTTTTCTTCCATTAACTTTTGTTTGATGTGAGTACTATTTAGCTCGCAGGACACAAACCCCCTCCATTCTGCCCCTCAGCTAGGGCGGAGTCATTGGTAGTGTTTCCTCCATAACGACTCCGCCCTTAGTCTGGGGGACTTGGTGGCGGGGAACTGGTCCTGCTGTTCATCCTTCGTAATCACGTATATAATATGTCAACTTTTCCTTTCTTTTGTGAATAGTCTATTTTCTTTTAAATAGTGTAATATACTGAGGATAAAATCCTCAAAGAACCTCAGTTACTTTCTCTTGGAAGATCATTTGTAGCGCTAATTAATAATCTTGCATTTAGATTTTCAGTGAAAACATAGGCATAATTGATTAAAGTTCTCTTCATGCATGTAAACTGATTTCACATTTTGTTTCACCTACTTTTCCTTTCTTTTGTGAATAGTCTGTTTTAGTCTTTTCTTTCGAAAAGTGTAGTATACTGAGGATACATTCCTCCAAAAAATGGAACTGTCGAACAGTCTTTTTTCTTTTTTTTGCAAGATGGCGTCTTTGCAACGTGATGCTACCCTGCAACTTCGTTCAGATGTTGGTGTAGGAATCGGAAAAGTGTTTGAGTTTTTGAAAAGTAATGGTATCTATCCTGCTGTTTATTTATTAGTGGTGCAAGAGCTACCAGGTAGATTTTGGGATGTTACCTTTAAGAGTAAGAACTGGATGAGGAAATTTTTCCTCCTTTGTCTCGTGCTAACGGCTTCACTGTGAGTCCGTATTCCAAATGCCGCGACGACTGTAGTAACCGTCTTGTACGTGACTCACGAGCAGGATGACAATGTGGTTCGCTTTGCGGTTTTGGGAAAATATGGTAAGGTTGTGTGTGGAAGATTTGTGACTTTTGCTGATTACCCTCATATCTACAACGGGAAAAGACAATATCAAATACAACTTCAGAGTGACTTTCCCTCCATCTGTCTCGGGGGAGGAATTGCTGTGTGCGTTATTTCGTCCAACCGAGAATCTGTTTAAAGTGCGGAGGGAAGGGTCATGATGATGTTAAAGAGTGTCAGGCAACGGTACGCTTCAGGTGTCAGAGCTTGTGACATATCGCCAAAGAAGGTGTTGCAGAAATAAAGTGAACCGTTTGCGAAAAACCCGGGCACTCGCGCAGAGAATATCCCATTTCTTTTGCAAACATAAACAATCCCACCTCGTCAAGGTGGATTGCTGGTGATGCAGAAATCGTTGACAGGGAATAGGAAAGTGACGAGGCTGAAACCAATCTGGTAGATTTGGAAAGCCAAAGCCAAAGTCTCTTTAAAGGTGTTAAAGAAACATTACCTAACTTCCCATCCCTGGAGGACGGTGTAATCCACAATCAAATGAACAATTAGCGGAAAGCCAAGTCTGAATGGAAACTTCAATGGAACAATTGCCTTTATCCTTGTCTACAGAGAAACCCGTAGTCCAGCCTTCACAGCACAATGCAGAACTAGTAGACGAACAGGTTTCAGCTCATCCAGTTGTTCCAGATACTTGTACTAGTGTCCCACCCGCTTTGCTAAATCCCGAAGGAGTTGCCACTATCATGGAAAGCCAAGGAACAAGTATCTTTATCCTATTCTGCAGAGAAACCCGTTGTTCATAACCCCCTTCCTCCCAGTGTACAGGGTTCTACTCCACCGACACTGTCGAGTATTAAACGTGTAGACCGAAAAGCATGCAAGACTGACAATTCGTTTGTTACGGAAAATAAGGCGGAGGATTCAAATACCATGATCCAAGAATCACAAGACTGGTATACCTTACCAAGAGGAAGGTTCACTTCTCAACCCGCACCTAGCACTGATCGGAGAAGCAGATCGAGATCTAACATTCGTTTCCCTTTTGAAAACCTTCAGACAACATAAGAATGACCCAAATTTTTTTTGAAAGATGAACCCTGTGATTCACTATTCAATCATCATGTTCAATCTTTCAGTTGCAACCATTAACGTAAATGGCCTCCGAGATGGCAGCAAACGTGCTCCTGTCTTACAATGGATGAAAGTTTTCGCGTTTGACGTTATCTTACTACAAGAACATTATTTATCCACTGAGACGGATTTCTCGTTACTTAAAAGTGAGTGGGGCGGACCCGTTTACTTTTCCCCTGTCTCACCAATCACTCAGGTAGTATCGGCATTGCCTTTAACAGTAAACACCAATGGAGCATAACTCAAATTAGGCATGATAATAGGGGGCCCTGCATTTCCCTTCTGTGTTTATTAAGAGAGAATTCCTTCCGCGTTTGCTATGTACATTGCCCGAATTCTGCATTGGAAAGGAGAGAATTTTTGAGTAACTTAGATTTGTATGTGAGAGGCCCAAATCTCTTAGTTCTAAGTGGCGATTTCAATTGTCTTGTGGAGGAGATTGATCGGGAAAGTCATACAGTTAACCCACAATTCTTAGCAGGACGGGATGAAATTATTTATCTTGTTTAGCTCACTGGTTGTTATAGAGCCTTTCACCCGTCTCTTCCGGGTTACACTTGGTCGAGCACGGGTGTCAGGCAAAGTTCAAGATTAGACAGGATTTATTTATCTAAAGAGTCTACTTGTAGTTCTGCTGAGAATTCTCTATTTCCCTACTAGCTATACTCGGATCACGACTGTGTAGACTTTCAGCTCTCTTGCAAAGCAGAGAGAGAGGTAAGGGGTATTGGAAGTGTAAGGCCTCACAACCCCATTAGAATAATGTTCGTGAGCGTCAAATGTTCACCGCCAAAAAAGTAGTACTTTTAATTCCTGTTTAGACCGAATTTCGTCATGATAACCCGCCCAGTTGTCAATGAAAATGACACTCCATGAATCTCAAAGAGAACATGTCAAAGTGTAGATGTTGAAAATTTGGGGTGGATTGAAGGTGATTTAGACTGTTTTGAAAATTCATACCAAAAAGTGACATTTTCTGTTAAGTTGAAGAGAACAAGGGGTGGGTGTACCTTATAAAAACTTCAACTCCTTCTATACTAGTAGCTCAAAATCTAAACAGTCATGGTATGAAAATTTTGTCATGCTATGGTTGGCAAACTTCTCAGCTTTCAAGTGAGGTGTAGCTTGAAATAGCTGTGAACTTTGACAAGGCTGCAGGGGGCTCGAAACAGAGCTAATTTAGTGTGTAAGCCAATGGGGAAATTATTGGGGCTGTGAAGCCTTTAGAGAAAATGAGATTTTGGAAGTTTTGACATCGAGATTGCATAATTGTGTTCTGATGACTTTTTAGGCACGCTAATCGCAGTTTTGAGGGAACGTCTAGAAATTTTACGCTTGAGTGAGTGATATTGGCGGTCCTAAACCACATTTTTGAGGTCAAAATGGCTGTTTTAGGTTCTTTTGGCCAATAAATCAATTATGAGGTTGCCCAGCGTCAGTATTTTGGTCTATAATGATGGCCATTCTTTTGCTCGGAGTCGCTGTAGGTATGGCAGTCACTGAAGGTGAACTAGTTGCATTAGACAATGCATGGCAACTACAAGCAATGTTTGGTCAGTACCGTCCTACAACACGTTTAAAGCACTGTAGCCTACGTACACAACTAACTAAACTACTGTGGATTGTATACACACAAAGAAGAGTAAACTTCAAACCCACAACTAGAAAAGGCTATGACGCATTTCCAACAGTAGTACATTTGGCAATGAAGAATTTTAAAGTAGCATGTACTTACACTTGGCTAGGCTAGGCCTTTGTCGGTTTGTGCATTCATTGCAGTGTACTGAAGTTAATCATGCGCTTGAGAGAAAACAATAGCCTAAGTTCTTCGACAAAAGCAGTGTGAGGTTTGGAGGGCCCCTTAGGACAGCCCTCTCAGTTAAAGCCCCACGAACAAGACCACCCAACCCCCTCCCTCCCTTCCCACCACTTTAGATTATGAAGTGCCTACAAAGCACAAGTTTGTTTTCTTTAATTTTCCTTTCGGCTATCTTTGTTGAATCATGTTCTTGTTTGACCTCAAATTCATGCAATTACTTTACTCGCTAATTGCAGGTGTTTTTGAATGTCACTGATGTGCGAGGAGGGTATAGGTCCCAGTTGGCAAGCGCAAAATGCAGTTGCATTGTGACACCCTCTGGATCGTTCAGCAGGTCCGCTTACTGTTTCATCATGATTGAAGACAGTGTTAGTTTGTGTCACAGTATCTTAGAAGTCACCTCTTTGGGGAGGCCATGTGCAACTTTTTAACTGTAATTTTTTGCGCCTGCCAGTTCAATAGAATGACAGGAGCCAGGGACACTTTCACAGAATGTTCTATTTGCAACTAACTCTTTATATTTCCGTAACCTTTTTCAAAGTTCATGAGGAAGAATATTTTCAGGAACTGTTTTGGTTAACTTAGAAGAATATTCTCTTGGAGAACCTATGTATCACTGGAAAGAGAAATGATAGGAAAATTGATTAAACATAATATTTATTTTATTAATTACATTATGTATGCAAATATGCAAATCAGATCACGTAATAGTGTTTTATATTGCTTTTGTTTTAAATATACAAATTAGATGACGTCATAAGGTTTTTTGTATTTTATGGTGCAGAAAATTGTCAGTCATAGTTTTCTGTTTCATTTGATACCAAATTTGAGGAAATTGGAGCTTAAATGAGGAAGATATGCTCAATTTAGTCTTTGTTAGCAGTGCACACAGAAGCAGTGCTTCAGTACATATGCACAGTGAAACCCGTCACGAAGCTTGTGGCTTTTGATCTGTACGAAGCTCTGTGTAACCTTGGTAAGGTAGCTCAAAAGGGACATTTGGTGCATGAAAAAGTAGGAGAAGTTGTTGTGGGTTATAATTTATGATATTTGGAGGTGATTTGGGGGTTAGAAATGTAGGTTTTTGCCCAAAATTGACGCATTTTTGAAAATAGCAGTTGTAAACATTTCTCAACCTCTCTAACTCACCCTACCTTTGTCATTTATTCATATCTACTGGTAATTCTGGGTAAAGATTTTTATTATGGACATTTTGGTGTTTGCCAAATCGGACTTGTCGTTGTTGAGTTACAGAATAAAAAACGAGGTGGGAATTCGGGCTTGAAATGTACGATTTTTGACCAAAATTGACGCATTGTTTGAAATAATACTTGAAATTTCTCAACAATCACTACCCCTACCATTAATTTCATCTCACATGGTGTTTGTTATAGGTCCCAAAGTATTCAGAAAAAAAAAACTGTAGTAGTATGGCCTTTTTCAAAGTGCCTGAATTAATTTTTTTTTTAATTTCGAGGTATTTTGAGCATTTTTTCAAATTTTTGCATATTTTTGGAATGTCAAATATTTAATGAGATTTTGTGAAAAAATCCCTTTACACCCCCTCTTAAATGGTGGCGTTTGAAAGATCTATTTGTTGGCTTCATTTTGGTGTTTAAATGAAGGCCGGTGGGCATTGCATGACAAAGTTAAAAAATTTAAAAAATGTTTACTCTGTTTGCACGATGCCATCGTTCAGGTTACGGAAAAGGGTTAATTTGAACTGTCTATGTAATTGAGCCCCTGCAATACACGTTACAAGAACTTATAATTGAAAGGCAGCTGCAGGGAAGGGATATGGTCAAAAAAAGATCACATTTTGTGTAAAAGTTAGTCTAAGCATTTTTTGGTTGTTTCAAGGAGTCTTCCAAGGGTTGAAAACGGCTGAGTTCACCTACCTCACTCACATTCTTTGCTGACTGCAGCATAGCAATTGGCATGTACAGACTGTCTAGTATACCTTTTAGCATTATGATGCATTTATATTACTGCAGGGGCCTCGAAACAGAGCTAATTTAGTGTGTAAGTTTATGGGGAAATTACTGGGGGTGTGAAGCCATAATGCCTTCCTCAATAATGACAATATGTTTTGCGAGGAACTGCGTTCCTATTACAAATTGTGGTTCACCCTTAAATCCGGTTTCAAATCAATTATGGAACGGTGGAAAATATCAAGAGTAGAATAAAACACCTTGCTATTCGGCACGGTGTGCGGATAGCTCGCGAGAAAAGGAATCGTTTGTTACATTTACAAAGAGTTTGTTGTAATTCGAACGAGGATGAAGTTGAAAACATTATTCAAAATGAGCTAAGCGGAGCTTGTATTCGCTCAGGGTAAAGATCCTTGAAGAGAATGAAAACCTTCTGCTTTCTTTTACAGAGAAGACTGGAAGAGAGACGTCGAGCAGGGCAGAAAGTTATTACATCCATTAAAAACGATGATGGTAAAATTTTGTTTACCAATGGTGAAATTACGGGTGTTTTTCATAATTTCTACACTAATTTGTTTACTAGACAATCTAACATAGACTTAAACTTACATGATGCTTTCATGACATTGATGCGATACTACCAATCCGAGTAATTGGCGTCCTATTAAATACGGACTACAAGTTAATTGCAAAAATTCTACAAACTAGGCTGGCTACAGTCCTTCCCAGTATTGTTAACGACTATCAAACTTGTGCTGTTCCTGGGCGCTCTATTCATAGTAATATTTTAATTGTAAGGGATGTTATTGATTTTTGTACTATGGAAAACCTCCCATATGCGCTCATCAATCGACCAGGAAAAGGCGTTTGATAAAGTCAACTGGTCTTTCTTAAATGTCGTGTGACATGCCACCAAAAAAGAGCTGTTTCACTCTTCAGTTAAAGAATTAAGTCCTCCATGAAAGATCCGTTGGAATTATTTCAATATCTTTTACCGTTCTCAAAATTTACGTCTTCAAAGTTTGATGGCTTCTGAAGAAATTCATTGCCTATGCAAAAATGATGATGTGGAGTGTTGCACAGTGTTAAGATTTCTTTTGCTAACCCTATATAAATTATCTATTATTTACTGATCAGATAGTTTACAGTTTGTTGAGTGATATCAATGTTTCTGAAGGGAAGAATTTTAACTTTCATAATAAACCCTTTAGGGTATAACGATGCTACCAGTATCCTTGAAATTGATGTTGAAAAAACAAAGGCTAACATGAGCCATATATGGTATGTCCATCTCATGATGTCACATATTTGCATATTTAGCTTATGTTTATTCATAACACAAGTGTGAAATAGAAATTACCCCGTAAAATGGTCAATATTTGATGCATTTTAACAGGAATTAAGGGCTGTTTTCTGGATATTTAATGCTTTTTACATAAAATATCCAACAATGTTATTTTCATGTCCCACAACCTTTAATGAAAGTTTTGAGGAAGTTCAACTTTGTCAAGAACTTCCAGAGATGGTTTTCTATCTTGTATAACAATATTTATAGTTGTCTACTAATTAATGGTAATCTTTCAGAACCTGTGCATATTAAAAGAGGTGTCAGACAGGGCTGTCCCCTGTCACCGTTACTTTACATTTTATTTGTTGAATCTTTAGCTTCTTTCATAAACAGTTGTGTCAAGATAAAGGGGTTTGCCGTTCCAGACAGTAGGAAGTGTACCGTATCGAATTTTTACAGTAGGCCGACGATGCCACTTGCATTGCTACTTGTACTTCCAATATTCAGCCTTTCTTTACAATCTTAAAAGATGTTGGAAGAGCTACGGGCACTTGTACCAATATGATGAAAACGTGTGTACTTAGTTGGGAAGGTTTTTCTCACTACAACTTCAGGGTAGTATTCAATGGAGTACAAAAGAGATTCAGGGTCAAAAGCAGTCGCCCCAAACTTATTTTAAAACAATAGCTAAATGTCACAAATATCTTATTATTTCTCTTCCAAGTATCTTTCATGATGTTTTAGGACATACTTATTGCATATTCAAGGTAAAGCAAGCAGTTAATTCTTGTAAATTTTACAATTGAATGAGAAAAATACTGTCACATGATTCTCAAGAGCCATTCAGGAAATAGGATAGTCTACTATACAATTCTTTATTGGGGTGACTGCATTCTCCCTTTAAAATCAATGGGATTGTGTTTGGTACTAACGATGCCGTTTTTAGTGACTGGGGGTAAAAAGGTTGAGTCTTCTCGTTCTCGAAAAACATCTTGGACCAACAGGCATCTTTCTCTCATTGGGAAAACTCTTTCCATCAATACGGTAATATACCCTCTGTTCTACTTTTCTACTATAGATCCAGCTTCCAACTCCCGAGCTAAACTCGAATCCAGGAAAACATGCTTGGATTATAAAGACTGAAATACGTGCTTGAATTCTGAAGGCTGAGTTCTGAAGGCTGAATATGGGCAACACCATCATCGTAAACATACAGTATTTAGCAAGGAATTCGCATACGACAATCTATCGACTGGAAGACAGATAGTGTAGCGTCTACCGGAGGCGGAGGGGCGCTAAAAGTACACAAGTTTCATTTTTCTTTTTCTCCTCTTTCCATTTTTTCTCATTCTTTGTCTTCCTATCTTTTTCTCTGTTTTCGTTTTTTCGTCTTCTCTGAGTCATTTTGCGCCCCCTGACCCGTGTAGCCCCTCCCTACCCCCTTGTTCCGCCAATGCTTACGATATGCCTAATATCTTGCATCAAGTGCATCTAAGGACCCTCAAATATTCAAAAATTTCCCTAAAGGCAACCCCGTTTGCGTGAAGACAGGTCCCAAATTATTCTGACGTTTTGGAGTATTTATTACATGACTGACACAAGAATTATGCATGTAATCAAACACTTATACCATTGAATGTACCAAAAACGGCCTGGCAAAATCACACTTTGAGTTTAATGCATTAAAGCCCAATTACCGATTCATTTGTCGACACAACTGGTTTTCTTGTGAGTGGAGAGGGTAATGATTAGCCTACTATTACCGTAATTGGGGGTTGCCGCGTGGGGCTTTGGGAGGCTTGCAGTAAATATGAAACATGGGCGAACTAAGAAAGGTGAGTGTCAAGCACACCGAAAAATAACAATATTTCAACAGTATTTTACTAATGAACGTTTTAATCGGGTTTATATGGGGGCTGGGCAATTTTGCCTGAGATAATTCCGTTCTTAGCCAACAAAATTTACCGATTTTTTCCCAAAACTGCCAGAAATGGGTTTTGTCCGCCCCTCATCACAGGTCCAGTCCTCGTGCATGGCGATGTATAATATCCTACACCATATAGTAATCATCTACAGCTAGTTCAGTCTGTTAGGCCTACTCTTTCTCAGAATCGTATGATCCATGCCTTTCGTTTTACATTCAGGCCCGTAGCCAGACAAGGCACGGTGCTGTAGGGGCGAGAGAGCTTCCTAGGGGCGATGTATGTTTATATGGGGGAGCAAGATAAACTAAAATACATCTTTCTAGAGAGACGAAATTTTTCCGGGGGCTTCTCTACCCCTTCCGGTTGGCTACGGGCTTTTATATGTTACTTTTGTCCTTTTTAAAGTTTTCCGAGTAGCAATGTAAATTCATGGGAGGCACTTTTTCAAAAATTTCCTCCATACGCTACGCGCCAACTCATGGTGGCGCGTAGCGTACCTACCGTCCATCTTTTCAACATGCACAAGTCAGCCCCCCTCCCAATCGAAAATACCTTCCGACGGCACTGTTGGGTTACAAAATTTAATGACCTCAGTTTTTCTAAAAGATGACAAAACGTTAACAAGGGGCTTTGCACCAATTTCGAAGTAATCATTAATTTCAAAATCTTACACAATATCTTTTTCACTAATGAAAATTAGCTTCATAAGTTCGGTATGATTGATTCTCCGCTATGTACTCTGTGTGGCATCGACAATGATAACTTGTTTCATCGCTTTATCGCTTGCCCGCTGGTTAACTCTCTATGGAGCAAGCTTGTCTCAAAGCTAAGAAAAACTTTTGATAACGATGACATAAACCTATGGGTCAAAATAACTCTTTTTGGCGCCGATTTGAACCATTCTAACAACAATCGCCCATTGTTAGATTTCGTGTTTACTTCACATAAGATTGTAATAGAAAGGGTGCGATTGTCTGCCTTAGATAATAATCCTGTTTTCAGCATTGAACAGTTCTTCTATAAATCGTTAAAGAAGATTAAATACCTATATCACTATCAAATTTAGCCTAACTTGTCTGTGTTTTGGTCTATTTTCGAAAAATCGAAACTGATTGAATTTGATGATCAGTCCGATTGTAACTATCGCTTTATCTTTGATACGGGCTAATTGTATTATCTTATCTCACTGTACTGTTGTTATTATTTTAAACTTACTGGTGTTGGATCGTATTCATTCAGTCATACAAGTTGACTGCTATTGCCTGTTTTAAATACTTTAAATTCTGTGTTTTCTAGCACAGAAGCTCGTTGCAACACATTTGTGATCATGCTCAGTCAACCCGATGGCAAACAGCTATCCAATATAAATGAAAACTACTGTTTTACTAAATTACAAAGTAACATGTTCTTAACATTGTAGTCAACAATTTACTAAAAGCTCTGTGAGTACTACAGTATCAAACATTTTTGCATATATTGTAAATATTGTTGGTATTGTAAATATACTCTAATGGGTGAGCCAGTGGGCTCGCCTTCTAAATAAAAAAGGCTTTGGACTTCGACCGCGCAGTTCGTGAGTTCGAGTCCCTTTCTGACACGTGACAGAGAATTTCTTTTCCGTTTTGCCGTTGTGGAACTGCCAATTTTTGGGGGGTGCTTTCTCTTTCATAACTTTCTTGCTCTAGTTTTGATCTACTCCTTTACGTTTCCAACTTGTCTTTTCCTAATTACGCTTCGATTATTTAATCTTTCCATAATGAAAATTTCTAAATCAGGTCACTGGACGCTGTTGCACGTAGTCTACATTATCAAGTCGCGTACCCCCCCCCCCCACTCCACAAAGCTTTTTTTCGATTTCAATTGAAAACTAGTTTTAAAAATATTTTCCAATAAAAGGATAAAACGTACTCCCTATTTCATGTAAATAGCATTTGATACGAAAGGTTGCCAAGCTGGCAGTATCGATACCAAATTTGCATATCTTCCAAAAGGAACTCTTGTTTTTAACGAAAAGCTACTTTGTGAATGAATAATCATAAAGTGCCGATCTCGAAAAACTTTTTCTATGGCAATTGTTGATTTATCCTCTTAGGGGGTAGGTGAAAGCACCTGCTAACAATAGGTTACCATTGTCCTTGTTTGATGCCGTGCTCAGTCTCTGATTTGTCAAAGGGAAACATGCAGTGGTTCCTAAACTTGACCAAGCCTCCCTCCGCGTTTTCTCTGACATCCGTCTGACACCACTAATGTAAGGGGGGAATCCCCGCGGGGGATATTACCTTACGAATTTTACACCTTCACATTCAAGGCTTAAAAAAAAAAAAAAAAAAAAAAAACAAGAAGATAGCATGTAAGAATTCCAGTTTTGCCCTAATTTTCTCGGGGAGGCCCTTTTTTCTTGCAAGGCCTACGCTTCAGGTATACACGCCAACTGATGGTTACTCCCCCAGCCCCCAGTGGCGCACAAAGAGCGCTATAGAAGAAATGCCCACCGGGTACCAGCCTTGTAGTGGTGCCATGCCACAGCAGAAATATTCAGTAAATAATTATAGTTTCAGATCATGTTATCAGTCAAAAACTTTACCAAAGATGTGCTTATTAATCGTCAATGTGCTGATTGACCATCCGGTCTGGACGTGTCACACCCTCATAGCTAAGTCCCCTGGGTCCCTATAAACTCTTCCCTGCAAGGGTGGTGCTTACTAGCCGTCTTCAACCTCACAAGGGCTTGTTGAATTCGAACACCGTAGGCCTACTAGGAGTATGTAAGAGTTAGTAACGCCCTCAGTTGTAGCGTAACGGGTACTTGTGAGCTACGTATGGTATAACCTACGTTGTAAACGAAGTACGGGAAATGCAGTATACTGGATAGAGGCTGTATTTAGTCTGTACATAAACTAAACGCTGGGCGACATCAGTTGGAACGAAAGTTGTTTCCCCCCTTTCGAGCAGTGTTCTCTACTAGGTAATTGTCGTTAATATCCATTTTAGTGCACCACTTTACGGTATGTGAGGTGATCATCATGTTGGTGGAATTGTACGAAATTTACGGCTTTGAACTTAGTTTAAATTAATTTGATCATACTTAGGAACCTAGGCCTAGCCAACACAGTTACAGTAGCCTACAGAAACTTGAAAAAGTGCAACGTACAGCACTAGGCTACGCCTATTATTAACATAACATAACAAGGTTAAGGGCAGAGGAGGGCAATAGCCCTGGCTAGGCAAGAGTAAGAAGGCGTAGGCCTAGCCTAGGCCAAACATTAGGTTGGGGCTAACAGTGAACAAATATTTAGCCTAGGCCCTAGGAATAATTATAGAATGCAGGTCCACATGAGACAGTATTCTTGGAGTGGATTCGCAGATTCGTGGATATGATATTGCTCCCACACCCCAAGCTATTTGGAAACTACACACAACACATTGGGTTTAAAGACCAAAAATATTTCATAGCCCAGTGAATGAATCTCGGAGTGGATTCGTGGATACGATCTTCCTCCCACACTCCGAACTATTTGGAAACGACTCACAAAACATTGGGTTTGAAGACCAAAAGTATTTCAAAGTTCAGTGAATGAACCTCGGAGTGGATTCGTGGGTACGATCTTGCTCCCACACTCAGAACTATTTGAGAACGACTCACAACACATTGGGTTTAAAGACCAAAAATATTTCATAGCCCAGTGAAGGAATCTCGGAGTGAATTCGTGGATACGATCTTGCTCCCACACTCCGAACTATTTGGAAACGACTCACAAAACATTGGGTTTAAAGACCAAAAGTATTTCAAAGTTCAGTGAATGAACCTCGGAGTGGATTCGTGGGTATGATCTTGCGCCCACACTCAGAACTATTTGAGAACGACTCACAACACATTGGGTTTAAAGACCAAAAATATTTCATAGTCCAGTGAATGAATCTCTGAATGGATTCGCGGAAACGACTCACAACACATTGGGTTTTTTTTAAAGACCAAAAATATGTCAAAGTTCAGCGAATGAATCTCGAAATGGATTCGTGGATACGATCTTGCTCCCACACTCCGAACTATTTGAGAACGACTCACAACACATTGGGTTTAAAATAAA
>WURT03645344.1:7460-19547 GCA_009936505.3 Holothuria glaberrima | reverse complement strand
ACCTTTCTAAGGGAGTATTATGGGGACATTTCTTCATTTAAAATGTGTGGGCGGTTTCTATTCTTAGAACAGTTCTGGTATATACCAGTCTGACGTTGCTGTGCCAAATATGAATGTTTTCAAATAGCGCCATCGTTTTCTTATTGAATTATTTTGCATTTTCAAAAAAAAATTAAACACTACATACCTAACCCTGTGCAAAACACGCCAAAAACAGAGCCGTTACAATTTACCCAACCCGTACTCTGCACCATAACTAATGTCAAGCACCGCAACGACTTTAGACATGTGTCTTGTTGTATGATGGTTTCTACTTTAAATTGACGGAGTAATCAGACAATTATTTATTATACTGCATCCCATGACATGAATCCATCTGTGATATATAGAATGGTCACGATTTCAAAGGTCATAACGTTTTTTATTCTAGATCGAATTCGTTTTGCGTGTATATACTGCAGTCACAAAGGTGTGTTCCAAAGTTGTAAATTATTTGCCAGTTAAAACAGCAACTGTCCATGTTTTTCGAGTGAAAAAGCGACAAAGGAACCGGATATTTTATTTAGTGTGGCATCATTTGCATTCCTTGTAACTAATTAGCACCAATCGTTTTCACCTTTAAACACATCTGTCAATCCCGAGAGTATGGAAGAGTGGTGGGTAGCACTCTTAGCCACGACCTCAAATGAGGGAAACATTTGAGCAAGGGTAAAGATTTTTATTGATGGAGGTACACCCCTCTCCCGACCGAAAGTAGTCTGCTTTTTCCCAAAGTTTGTACCACCCATACTACTTCTGTGGGCCTTACCGCCTATATCTAGACCAACCATTACTAGCCAGTAACACTGCAGGTACTACCGATTGATATCCATTGAGCTATAATCATCTCAAATGAGTATTCATTATGGTTGCGCTCTCAGCAGAATATCGGAGTAGAGCATAGCCTTCTTTTCAATTTTGGAAAGATGGGCCAATTTTGCAGTGAGACAAGATTAAATCTTGGGACCAGTGTTCAGTAGGGTCTACTAAATAGTAACTTTACAGTAGAGTAAGCAGCTTTTGGACTGTTGGATTGGTTCAGTAACACTCTCCCATATTTGTCCATTTCGAGGAAGCCACCCAGTTTCTCAGTTGGAAATTGCAAAACATGAATGCAATTTACGGCTCACTTTCGCCCCAGGCAGTGAAAATTCAGCCAAGTAATTTTTCTTCTAGCCCCTCCTCCAATATAAAAATATACTTGTCTTTAAAACAAATATTTGTACACTGCCCCTCCCAGACAAAGCTAGCATGTACTGAGTTTAATTGCCCAAGGCCATATTCTGCTGATTACTTTATACTGTGTGTAATTTGAATAAAACATGAGCTGTCTACACATAACATTTAGACTACACTGTATACTTCACATTTTCACTAATCTGCACAAGTCATCATTGAACAATCCTACTGGCTTATACAGTAGCGTAGCCAAGGGCGGGGGCGAAACCCCCCATGGCCCAAGCCTGAAAAACCTCCCTATACCCAGCCCCCAGTAAGCGGAGAGATGATTTGGTTCTGACTAGGGCTCGCATCGGCCACACTTACCTTATCCATGCCTATTTACTCCACGGGTAAGAGAGACCATACTGTATCCTGTGATTGTGCTATCACCGTCAGTCACATTCTCGTTGACAGTTATGAATACTCCCATATTTGTCAGAAGTACTACACTGTACTAAACCCGAAGACGTTATTTGATCACACAGACCCTTCTCTCATTTTGGGCTTTCTCAAGGAAAATGACCTGTATAGGAATTTTTGACAAGACTCCCGCATTTGCATTTGCCAAGACATTTTAGTTGAATTTTACCCCATCTCTACCTTTTTAAGTTGATTTTTATCCCTTTATCTTGCCGACACTACATAACACATCCTCGTTGGTGTACCCCATCTAACCAAACTAACTACCCCAAGCTTGAAAAAATGGCAATAAAATGCTCACAATCAACTTTATTACGTTTGGGGTCACTTAAAAATACCGTTTTTCATCTAAAGGGGGGGGGAGACACCCCCAACCTTAGACCCTTCTCCCATGTCACACTCCAACCACCATGCCACAATCCTCGCTACACCCCTAGGCTTATATATCAGATTTGACCAGGGAACTAACAGCTCTCCGGTTTGACTTTGTCAACCAAAGTGCAGTCACCGAATGTAACTACTGGGGGTTCCCTATACATGTTTAGGGTGATTTACTAGCAGCTGGGAAGCTTCACAGTGGAAGGGGTGGGAGATCGCCCACCTACACAAAACTGGTGACGACATTAACGTTTCATCAAAAGAAATAAATGTCTTTGTCTCAACTGCAGAGTGTGTAGGGTCGCTATAACTTTTTCGCATATATTGACTAAAATATCTATATGCGGTTACTATTTGTAAATTACAGCTGCACAATTTACCTTAAGTAGCTCCGTAGTTTGGCAATCATTAAAAGACGATCATAACTTCGCAGGTTCCCTTATTTTTCAGAGAGAGGGGGGCAGCTACACCTATGAGCAAATAGGGGCCTACCTACGTGGCTCCTATCATTATTTATCGCCACAAAGAAAACAGCAACAAAGAAATCACCAGGGTATTATGATTTCTAAGTGTAGAAAATAATCTTGGGGTTAAATGTGCAAAATGGTTCTTTGGATCTGTGAGCAGCTTGCACCGCCCCTGGTACCCCAACACTGAGCGGCATATTTTTCTCTTAAAATTGACATCCCTTGTGTAGGATCACCTCAATCCATTCGCCTTTTCAACATAATCTAAACTCACATGATAGTTGTAAACTCTCCGAATATCTAAGTTTACAAAATATATTTTTTAGGGTTTCACTGGAAAATTGTTTCTCACTCCCAATCCACCTAGCCTCCCCCCCCACACACACACACGTTTCATGTTTATCTGCATTGCCCTCAACCCGGAACTTATGGTTGCGTTTCTATGTACAGGGCAGATCACCAGTTTTCCCATTTCGGTGCCATTTGACGAGAGCACCACTCACCCATTTTCTTGAGTGAAGTAATTATTATATTGTCATCTCTTTGCAGCTGTGGACTGTGAAGTATCTCCTTGGAGTCTCTGGAGCGGATGCAGTGAAAGATGCGGTGTCGGTTATAGCGAGAGGAGACGATTTGTCCTACGAGAGCCACAAAATGCGGGTGCCAAGTGTCCAAAGCTCCAAGAGAGAAGAGGATGCAAAGGTTATCGCGGTTGCGAGGTAGACGATATACCGGGAAACAGTAAGTTAACTACACCAGACGAGGGTGGTGCTCCATGATCAGACCAGGAAGTTGCCACTAGATCCCTGATCCGACCGTCTTTTTTCAAGATTTTTCAACTTAACCCAGATGATTTATGATTATACTGTCGTGAACAAACTGACGTCCTCAGTTAACAAAATGTTTTGAAAAGATGGACCCAACGGGAACTAATTGCCTCTCTTGTAGCTCACATATAGACTCTTTTCCAAATAGTAACTACAAAGGATTATGGGATAGAGTTTTGATACGCGTCGTTTTTGTCCACAGTAAAATGTCATTAACAAAAGCTGCGCACACCAAAACTCTGGGGCGTGTCCCCCTCCACTTTGAGAAATGTTTGAATATTGACGGTGCTTAGATGCAATTTGCTCAATATGTTGGCAAATTTTAAGGAAAATTACATCCAATTTCTGATATTTTTCACAGAGGGAAGAAATAAGGGCTTTCGGGGGGGGGGGGAGGACATACTTCCGCTCCACCCCTTTTCTGATTGAGGGGGCCCCCAACCCACCTTCGCCCCATTTTCTTCGCCTATGAGTATGAGAGATGTAAAAAAAAACTTGGTTCAAAGACCATATCTATTCATGGATCAGGAGTGGACAGCAATGATCAAAAAGCCTACAAATTGGGGATGGGGTTAAAGCTAGGAACTGAAAATTTGGATCGTGAATTTGTTAACATAATTACTTTTAGGAGTACGGTAGTTATGCTATCGTGGGAGGAATGACATATTGTGAATATGCAAAATAAAAAAAAAAATGGTACTTGTGAAACTTACGGAAAGGCGGTATTAAAATCTTTCTTCCCCGACAAAGCAAAATTCGTCGCACAAATAAAGGCTTCAGATATCTCTGAGGCCCTCACGAAAAATGGTTTCGGGTCGCATTTTACTCATCCTTGATGTAGTTATGCACCCATTTCGTTCCCTTTATTTTCAGAAAGAAAACTACTTCGTTATATCTCCCCGCACTTTTGTTCTGAATGCTTGTCCAACTCGCAGAAAAAAAATTTGTGCCATCCCGATGTTAGAAAATGATTATATAACTTTTTATAAAATAAGTGGTCAAGTTTAATCGGCTGTTTACAAATCAAAAGATCCTTCTTGAATCCAACCTGACAAGAGCTCTGAACTTCTGAAGATATATAATTTGATTCATATGCTTTAATCTCAATCCCTGTATAATAAGAGCCATACACTTGGTTCAAGGGGGGGGGGGGGGAGGAATAGTACTACGGTAGTCTAAAGGGTGTACGAAAGGAAGGACTGCTGCCATCGTCACGTATTTCCTCATCAAATGCCTAGGCTCCCTTATTTATGTTTCACATTCGTTATACCTTGTCTGCATTTGCCGTTGTGATCATACTAAAAAATTATGCCTACCTTAAAATCTACAATATTTTTTCATTTATTTTTACCAGAAATATACAAGTTTTGACCTTACCTTCTTATTTCTTATCCATCTACAGATGTAGCAATGATTTTGCCGTATAAATACAGTCTCTTCCGAGCAGGACCTCAGTGGGAGCATCCATTGGCAAGAGCACCAAGGTAAATGATTTTCCTACTTAAAGACAAACACTCGTCACCCCAGTGTATATTTTTAGCGTGTGGGTATCAAAATTCTCAGTTGGTTACTGCTCTTTGATTGACATCAAAATTTGATAATTCAGAAGATACAGACCATGCACACATTCCACACACAATGCAGAGATGGTGGATGGATCACACTGTATAGCCTTGTATGCTCACCAGGACATGACCTTAAGCAATAAAATAGGTTTGTATCTGCAGAAGATGGAGCTTTAACACAATTATGGGAGGAGCTAAAAATTGATTAGTTGGGAGAATTGGAACTGTCTGGGACGACGAGAATTGCCCTTTAAGGATTGTTGTATATCATAATTTGCCGTCCATTAAAGTGTATATATAATGCCTCAAATGTAGGCGCATAAAAGGAAATGTAAGTTTGAATTAGTGGCGTCGCTTGCAAGTAAAACAAGGCCAGTGAAGTCGCTCATGGGATAAAGAGGGGTGAGAATGGGAGGAAATAATACCTCACAATACATCAAAGCAATATCCTGTTAGTAAATTTATTAAATTACTTTTCCTTGCACACCTATATACGAAAAATATCCAATTTCTATTGTTTTGACACAATATGGCTCTCATTGGCAATAATCTCATCACATTCTAGTATCGAAGGCCTGTTAAACTTAAGTGAAGTGTGTGTGAAAGAATAGAAGCACATTTTTTAAACGCTTGAAAAATTCTACGATTATTAGAGAAGGGCTTCTAGTGTTTGAAACCAAATTATAAAATTAAGATTATACCTTAGTACAATTACAAACAGGCATCAAAAACGTAATTCATAGAAAAAACAATTTTTCAAAAAGTCATGATGCATTCTGAACTAGAAATCTTTTCTTCTATGGATGAATATTAATATAAACACGAAATAACTACACTTTTCTTGCAGATTCGACTCTTATTGTGTATATTTCAAATTTAGAAGATTCCATCCTACCTGTGAGACACCGGGAATTGACAATTGGACTAGTTCCCTAAAGAAAGGTGCGTATTATAATTTCATACAATGTATAATGTGGGAAGGAAAAACATTTTGTTGTAAAATTGACGCAGGGAGATTATCGAACATAACCGCCCTGATTAGCGTTTCATGTTACAAAGAATATGAAAAAAAGTTACTGCGTCGGAGTTAGTTGTATACTGGGAGTGGTCTTTTGGGGGAAAGGGGTAAATCAGCCCCAAAATTTTGTATGGTTTCCCCCATCCTTCACCCTACTTCCTACGCCTATATAAAATGTCCTTGAAGAGTTAAGCTGACCCCATGACTCAAATTACACTTACAAACCTACAGGTATACGAGAGTTTCAATAGGGAGTAACATATGAAAATTTGTTTTTGAAGTGGCATTGACAATTATAAATAACAATTCAGTTTTTAATCACTTCTCTCTTACGGCAGGTGCGAAGGCTTGCGTGGAATGTAATCGACCGGCTTACGGTACATCAGGGGTGTGTAACGGGAACGGTATTAACAAAAAGAAGACAAGGTGGTCCGCCGTAGACATACAAGGGTGCAGAGGAGTTTGGACAAGAATGGAAATTATAAAGGACTGTACCTGTGGCGAAGATGAGGAAAATCGCTTCGTATTTGTGTAAATGGTTTTTTCACCAATATGTGGAACGGATTCTAGAGAATGGTTGTCAGTATTACAGAGGGCGCTATATCAGTATACGATTGGGTGGTTCGGAGCGTTGAAGAGAAAATGACGTCTTCTGAGGACGCGAAATAGGGCAAAGGCTAATACCAGCAAAATATTATTGCAAAAAAGAGGTTTAATTTCGCCACTTCCGTGTAACCTGAAATGTACTAAAAAAAATTTTAAGTTTCTTCTGTGTTGCATATTTGACTGGACTAGGCACAATTCGTCATTCTCTTAAAAATGACATTATGAGTCGTGGGATTGTATAAGCCTACCGTGTCAATACCACAGAATTATATACAATTCTGTGGTATTTACAGCAATAGGATGTATGAGTTGCCCACCACGTTTAAACAAACACCGTAGTTGGGCTGGTTTCAAGCAAATGGGTAACATTCAGTGGTACTCTAACAGGTTCCTTAGTAGCATAACACAGAATTATATGTTTAGAGTCTAGCTTTTAACTGTTTAATGTGATGTCAGTCTACCGATAATAATTCTTGAATAAATTTATCGTTTACTTAAAGTCTGGAGGGCAGTAACAATTGAAAGGCTGATCTTGCATAGCCCCATCCATGTATGCGATAATATGATTAGATACTTCATACACAATCTAACCCATGGATCATGCTAGGGCCATAGGACCGGAGTCGCCATTTTGAAATAAATGACAACTCCCTGTTGCAGGCATGCATACGACTCCACGTGACGTCGAGTAGGCCCACGGTTAAAATGTGGTGGATTCAGTCTCCTACAGTGCCGTACAATTCGTCCAAAATGGGGTACGCCATTTTGAAAGGGTCTTTTAGTAAAAAAAAAGTAGTCCCGCGGGCCATTTTGTGCAGCTTTAGAAAAGAAGAGTTTCTTTTTCCTTCGTTTTCTGCTTAATACCAAGTAGTCAGGCCTTTGGTTTGCTCTATAGACCCAAGTTCCAAATAGCAGTTGCAAAGAATTGTAGGACAGAGGTTCGGCCACAGTAAAATGACATAAACAAAAACCAAACTCTATCCCACAATACTTTGTAACTGTTATTTGCACAAAGGTTTATAGATGCCAGTGGTATAGTAGAAGACGAGAGAAATGGGCCCTTTTTAAATCCTAGACCAAGGCAATCTTATGCAAAATTTAAAACATGAAAAAATGGAATAAGCCTTTCCTAACCTTTTGTATGTTTTAGCTTACCACTTCATTAACTGAAAGTATATAGGCCTATATCTATTTTGTAAAAGGCAGGTCATATATTACGATGTAAATGAAGCTCAAAGATTATTCTCGTAGCATTAAGTTGTAAGTTATATCTTTTTGCGTTTTGGGGCAATTTTATTGAGAGCAGACGGATGTGCAGACTCAAACAATGGATCCTGCGTCACCAGTCATATTTTTTTTAACAGTGCTTTTGCAGCAGATCTTAATTTCATACAAAATTTAAAATTATATTAGATTGGAATCCATATGATTGCTGTTCATCGCCCTTGAATGGAATAGCAACAAGAAAAATATTTACACAGTTTTGACATTTCAAAAATTGTGTCTTGCTCTCCAACGATAGAGCAGGGTCCGTGACGTCTCTGACGTATAAGGGTACGCACCTTCATTAGAGAAACAGCCTATACACGAGAAAAGCAGTACCAAATTTAGGTCCTCTTTATTCGTGAATTACTCATGTAAAAGATGATCCCTCGATGCCGATTCTCCCTGGCTATGAAAGAGGACATGTTCATGTTAATGTGTGGGTGGTTCAAAATTTAGATTGATTGAAAGTGATTCAGACCGTTTTTAAAATTATCAGAAGAAAGTTGTGATTTTCGTCACCTTGCGGATTTGTATGGGTGGGTGTATACACTCGAAACTTCATCCCCTTGTAGCCAGTCAAAATCTAAACGGTAAATTTGTAGTGCCACGATAGACCAACTCGTCAGTTTTCATTTGATGGGTAGCTTGTCTGGACTGTGAACTTTGACAAGGTTGAAAGGGGTATTTAACCGAGACGAAATAGTGTGTAAGTCAATGGACAGATGGAGAAGCTAATGGAATGCGCCCCCATATCAGTCAAGATTGACTCACGACATGTTATATTTATCCAATATAAATTTTTGTGTGTGCTACTTTTATTCTTCACAAAAAATAGGCCTACGCGACGATTGCTTAAAAATATCATAAACAGTCTCGTAATTGCCCAACGGTTACTTTAATCCACAGTAACTTATCCTGATGCTGACTTAAACAGCATATTGTGTCGGTGCAGTGGATATTTCTTCTTCAAGTTTCAGTTGTACCAATATCGTTTCTATAAACTGGATCGAAAAACTTAAGTGAGCGCAATATTCTTGAAACGAATGGAAGGAGAATGGATGAGCCGGGAAATGCTACTTTAGCTCTAAAATCACAGTTTTATAGCAGACTTTAATGTCTGCAATGCATGATGGGAACTGAGAGAATATGCAATGAGAACCATACTAAATAGATTGCTTGCTAACTTAACGCTAACTTTTCTACTTTATCCTTTTTCTCCCAGTTCCCATGCTCCTTTTGTATGAGTGACGTAGTCATTAAACTCTGCTACAAAAAGAGTGGGCTTTTAGCAAACATCTGGACATTTGCGGCTGAACTCCGCTCCTATTTCTTCGAAACGTTAAGGCCGGTTTATACTTCAGTTAAGTGCCATAAAGCTACTAAAGTTGAACACTATTCCACTATTAGCTGAGCAGAGGGTGACCATATATGGTTCTTATAGATTTACAGCGCGTGAAAATTTGGTGGAAGTATAAACCAGTCTTTCGTAGGGTCTGGCGATATACCAATGTGGACTAATATTCAAAAATGAATGATAGGCATTGTCAAGTACAGTAATACCGATAAACAGAAGCACCGGTTAACGGTTTAATGGAGTCTTTTCATTTAAATCACACACACGGCATGCTGCGATTCTTACAGATATTTTGCCTGGAAAGACCGATATTATCGGTATTAATGGCAGGGCTGGGTAAGCACTGCTTAAATATCGCATTGGTCATAGCAATATTACGCGTCACTTCATAACACTTCAACAGGGTTTTATATGTGAACCACCCCCCCCCCCCACACACACACACGCCCGGCCCTGATAATCGGTATTAAGAGAACGGTATATCGATCTTTGCGATATGCTATACCCCCTGGATTCTACTCAAGAATTCAAGCAGTGTCCTGCATTTTTCTCCTTAATATCGTACCGTATTTGCCTAAAACTAGAGGCTTTAAGTAGCGCTGTGTTTTATTCCTAATCATAATGGATGATTATAGTCT
This sequence comes from Holothuria glaberrima, assembly GCA_009936505.3. NCBI lineage: Eukaryota > Metazoa > Echinodermata > Holothuroidea > Aspidochirotida > Holothuriidae > Holothuria > Holothuria glaberrima. The sequence continues at coordinate 9,748 of WURT03645344.1, read as the reverse complement.
TTTTGTCAAGTTTAATTGTTAGGTTTTGATATAACTTTTAATATAATAAGGTACCTTATGTAGGTAGTATTCTTCCTTATGTATTTGTATAAAGTATAACGGATGTAATATTTACGTCTTTACAATCATGTTAATAAATAATCTCTGTGTATGCATCATATAATAGAAGTATTACAATTTGACATCCTCATAAAATGCATCTTATTTAGTAACAAAAATATTCATTGTGTTTGATTCCACTTGCTGAAAATACAAATATAGGAAGAAAGAGTAAAACAAGTTACGGTTTACTCATTTATTTCAGACAATGGAAAGATTTTTTTAAACTAAACTGGTAAAAAGGAAAAAAGATAAGTTAAATCCATTGATTACCATGCACTGGTTCCTTAAAAAAATATTTTGGTTTCCATGGCGATATATTTTGGTGGAATAGGTAGAACTCTTGGGAGTATTATTGTGTGTTATAATAGTTTGAAAGTACTTAGCAATTGGATAAAACCTTTTATATTACTCTTTGTATATGAATTATGTTATCATCGACATTTTATACAATGGTAGTCTCCCCGTAATGTGTGATATTACGTCTTGTTTCTGGCACAGTTATTATAACTTTCAATGGAAAAATGGCAAAACTGCAGTTTGCATCAGTTTGTATATAACGAACTATTTGTTTAATTTGAATTTGTATGCCTTATTTGGAAAGAAGATAAGTGGAAGGTTTATTACCTTGTATCAATGTTTTCTTTATTCCCTCGAGAGTTAGTGCGTGGATGTATGAGAGTTAGTTGGCTAAACCAGCGGAATTGATATTTTGCCCTGAAAAGTGCCAAAACTCCATTTAAATAAAAATTTAAAAAATTAGGTCTGGGCGGGGGTTCGTGCGAACCCCCTGGCTACGGGCCTAACAAATCGATGTGTAAAGAACATGTCGCTATCCTAAAAACTGTCCCTTTCGTTTGTTGCTTTTTAAACCTCTGACTTTGGTCGACCACTCAATTACCCCTCCTCCCCTTCGTTGGAAAGATCCTGGATACGTCAATCGTAGACAGCGGTGGTTCACTGTATATTCATGATCCGTATCTCTGTTTTACAAACTTTCGAACTTCCTTGTAATTCTTCGCGTGAACGGTTTACAGTTCTTTCAACTGAAAGTGTGAGTGGAACCAAAATATGACATTTTACCAAAATGCTGCATTTTTACAACAGTTGGTTTCTAAGGTTTTGTCTCATATGTGTACGTAATTACTATTTTTTGTAATTGGAACTATTAAAATTAATATTAATTTTGTGACTCTGTACAAATGGTGGTTTTGAAAATAAACTTTGAAATAGATCCTGGTTTAAGTTTGTTGTGTATTGGCTGGGGGAGTTGTTGAGTGTAAAACTTCGTTTCTTTTAGAGATGGGTGGGGGCAGGGGTGGGATAGGGGTAAGGATGGAGAAGAATCAATCGGATATAAACATCAAACCGATCATTAGTTTGCGGAGAAAGATAAGGTCATATCACTGAATAGTCGCCGGGAAATTAAAAAAAAATTCTAGTTTTGGATAAATCGTGTGCAAATTCCTTCTAAATTCTCCATTCCGTCATTTTTAGTGCACTGTTTCCGATTTATAAATAGTATATTCACTGTGACAGAATCAGAAGGACACATTTCAGGAGCACCGTAAGGCAGAACCTCCCCCTCTCTCTCTTAATTCCGTTACTTTATCCTAAATTGTGCCCCTTTCTCTATTCAAGCGGTCAGTTCTTTCGTTACCGTATGTCTATGCTTCCACAACTAAACGTTGTACTCAACATCGTCCACTCAGGATAATGAGCAGGATATTGATACGTCATCGATATCCAGTGGTCTTAATCTTTCAACCTCTTGCTATTAGATTCGGTAAGACCTAAAGTTCTTTATATACCGATGTATAAATCAGACAGAAATCGATATTTGCAATCGTAAAAACTTACTCAATGAGTTACCTAGTCATACATGTATAAGTATATGTATAACGTAATCACCTTTTCGTTTGTATTACAATCAGAAAACATCACACTGAGAAAGGAAGGGATTGATAATTTATGGTCCTTACTAGTTTTAAAGTACGTGAAAATTTGCCAGTATGACCAACCTTAAGCGGGCTTGCTGTTTACCATCAAATCAACTTCTATTCCAGGACGTTATGTGACGTTCCGATCATCATGTTAATAATAACTATAGGGCCTACAAGCAGTACAAAAGTGGCGCTTGTAATGTCTGAATCTATTGCTAAACAACACCTATCACTAAATTATAAGAC
>WURT03645333.1:0-19547 GCA_009936505.3 Holothuria glaberrima | reverse complement strand
TTTTTTTGCATTAATTGAGAAATTGCAGACATGAGATCCATATTTCAAGGCTGTGTACATGCAGCTTAAAACACTCGAGAAGTTCCGTTTCCCGACATCTGAGGGGCTTGTAAAGCCAAAAATTTTCTTGTACGCTCCGTGCCAACCGATGGTGGCGCTCCGCTTAGATAGTCCTATAGCATCAGCTATAGTATCAGCTTAGTCTACCCCACCAGTCATACCCTCCACCCCCTCTGACCCCAGATTAAAAAAGTCTGTCTACGCCACTGCCTAGGAGGAAATCGTACCCAGGACCGTCTGCGTGAAAAATGAGCTCTAATTCACTACGCCATCAAAGAACTCGTTCAGCATACAGTATTTCTAATCATCCTATAGTCACAGCATCCTTTACACATGTTCATATTTAGGTAAATCAAATAAAAATTATTACTGTTTTCTGGTAATAGTTATGCTTGTGAAAAAATGAATGTCTTTTCCTATAATTTTATCTTTGAACTGATACAAAATTCATCCTTAAATTTTAGATTGTAACCAAAACACCAGAAACAATTTGGAGGTACCGCCTATGCACTGGCACGTTCTACTTAGTTTACGAGGTTTTCGTAGTTTCACCTCTGGTGACCTCCGATGACCTTCGACCTCCAACAAATCCGAAGGGCTCTCTTTTTCCTAAAAGTAACACATCTGTGTCTCCAAATATGAAGACGATCCATCATCCCTGTCTTGAATGTTTTTCAAGGTTTTCGGTTTTTGACCTCTGATGACTGGATGACCTCAAATGACCTTTGATCTCCACTGAAAACAATAGGATTCTTCCTTTCAATATGATAAAGTTATACCAAGTGTGAAGATTGTCCATCATTGCGATCTTGAGATATCGCGTTTACAAGCAGCTTCTAAGAGTTTCATATTTTCACCTCCGGTGACCTCAGATAACCTTTGAACTTTACCAAAACCAATAGGGTTTATCTTTTGACTGTAATGCATCCACATGCCAAGAATGAAAAGCATGCATGCTTCCTACATAGAGATATCGTGTTTTACAAGGTTTCGGTTTTTTATCACTGGTGACATCACATGACCTTTGACCTTCACCAAAAACAATAGTGATGTTTCTTTAAATAAAATTATTCAATACACCAAGTATGAAAATTATCCATCATTGCTATCTTGAGATACCGTGTTATAATCCAAGCGTCACAAACACATATGCATACACTCATACGCACCTACGCACACACACAATCTCCCGCGTGATTGCATAGATTTTCGGCAATCAAAATGTAAAACATTTTGTCATTCCTGTAGACCAACGGTTCTGCCCTCATAAGTGTAAGACGCCCTGCCCTACCACTTACCTGCGCTCCTTTGCCTTCCATACTTTTCTAAATATTTGTGTGCCATGGCAGAGTGCGGGAAGCCGCCTTGACTTTTTGTTCAATTCCAAATTTGAAGGATGATAATCGATTAAATGCAGTCGACATCTTTGATATACTTTGCATTATGAGTAACTACAAATTTATTCGCTATCATACTTACAACGTTATCACAAATTGAGCATATTCCTTTAGCCGCATGATTTATAGCCCAATGAATCCCACCATCTCCACCCCCAAATATAAAGAGAAGACCAAACTTGTCAGGCGACGTTTCCAGCGTAGAGAAACTCAAAGGTATGGAACGCATAATGGGCCAACAGCATAAGGATGAAACAAAAACTCGAAAAGCTGGTAAGTTCGCAAACAATGAATATTGAAGATGGAGAATAGTGGGTTTTCACTGTCTACATTTTTTAACGTAAACAAATGGTGGAAATAGATCTGAGGGGGCCGGGGATCGACCTGTAGCGGGAATGTTGCCCCCACCTGATCTCTCATATGATATTCTGTAAGTTCTTGGTACATATACTTTATTTATTATCAAAAGACCTCCACAAACATGGGCAAACGACCAATGTCATGTGTTGTGTTATCGTCCAATCTTACGACCATGTTTATTTTTTACGAACTCGTCAGGTGAATCAATTTCTTTTGAAGAAGTATGGTGTATCTGATTTCCTCGACAAGAATGACAACTGTAGGAAGCAGGTCAGTTCTGTCGGCTGATGGCAAAAAACAAAGGATGGCTAAATGAAACTGGAAACCCGGGGGAGGGGTCAGAGGCGTCGATCCTGGGGGCAGGGGGACATGTCCCCTCCACTTTTTGATCGGGGGACGTAATACAAAATATCCCCCCACTTTTCGCTGCCAGGCTTTTACTTTTTATACGTCATAATCATGGGCGCAGGAGCCCAATTTGATTTGGGAGGCTGTAACGACTTGCCCGAAAAAATGTAACTAAACATTTCTCGCGCGCTCCGCGCGCGTTCAACATATTAATTAATGTAGGTATTATAGATATGCATCGAGTTTACACTGCAGTGATGGCATGCCAGTTACATTTCAATCACTTGCCATGTTAAATATTACCCTTCCATTTTGGTTATAAATTTTGGGTAAGTCCTTACAATAATGATAATAATCAGTAACGTAGCCAGAATTTATCTCACAGGGTGTCATGCAGTATGTTGTGTAATTACTGGCCTGGGAGGTGAAACCCTTTCCTTTGAAATTTTTTGAAAAATTAGGTGTCTTTACATGCAATCTAGTACCACATAAAAATACACCTTCACAGAGATGAAACAAATCATCAAACTAGTAGTTTGTCCCCCACTCCCACTTTTGAAACTCGATCTGCCCCCCTGGGAGGGGTAAACGTGATCAGGCCCCTATCCAAGCGGGGATCTCCTGAAAATTTTTTCGCCCCCTAGAGAAGTTTCAAGTTGCCATTGACTTAATACATTTTTACACATTTAGCCCCTTGAAATTTTTTCGCCCCCGTGGAAGCCATTTCGCCCCTTCAGTACCTTGTCTGGCTACGGGCCTGGACGTGATTTAATATCTGAAATGGGGCTAGAGATGCAAGGGGCATGGTGTCCCATTGTCTAATGATATATTTGTGAATTTCATAATCCCCTTAATTGAATATGGTGAAACATTTATCAGTAATTTCACAGTACTACAGATGTATATTTGAAAATGTATCCTAATTCCGCATAAAAGGTTTCGTCAGATTTATTAATAGACATAGTAAAGTAACAAACGACCAATTTTATCGCTATTCATGAATAAAGGGCTAGACGCATCGAAAATAAAGTATAAACGTAGGCTATTCATCTTGTGTAATGTTACCATTTACAAGACCAGACTTCGAATAACCCGGTACCATGGAAGCCTGTGGACGTGATTTTTTCCAGGATAAAAAGGGGTTTAATTTCATTTTTTACACTAACCTTGAACCTGGACCTAACGTGAGTATCATTTTTCATGATTTCAATAGAAATTTTCCAAAATCGCCCTCATTCGTCAAGGGAAAAATCTGCATCCCGGAGACAGGCAAGCCCTAAAATTGGACTTAGAAAAACGTCGTCTGTAGGAAACAACACAAGTTTGTTTCGTTTTTAGGTATTTTATGTAATTCCTTGTGGCCGTGTTGTAAATAGAAGATGCAAGCATCGAACAAGTAAGTCCGTGTCGGGCTAGAGTCTCTATGTTTCACGACTCGAAGACGGTTACTCAGTTAGGACTCGAGGTCAACTCTGTTAAAAAGAACCGTAGAACATGGGAGAAACAAAAATGAAAAAGAAAGTGAAGGCCTCGATTTCCAACCCTACTGTAAGGTGAAGCAAAGTAAAAATATTTAAAGGGAAAATGTCACCCCAATTTGAATTATTATACCATCCCCGGTATCTTAATTTATTAATGGCACTAATTAATCGTGAGACAATATATATATTTGTTACTAAATTGTTTGATTTACAAAGACTACCTCCATGATTTACCTTCAGGGTGCAATTATTATATTCTAAAAATTCATGAAAGGTAGTTGCAATGGAAATAACAAAAAAAGAAAACATGTTATTTTTTAAGAGGGAAGTGAGAAAAAATTGTTTCAATTAACCGATATTTCAAAATACGTTTATCTGCAGATCTGCAGCTTAATTGTCAAATATGTTCTTGAAGTTTCAAATTTTGAGGTTTTCTGTATTCTATCAGGAATATGAATATTGCATATGATCATTTTATCGATAGCTTTACTGCCATTTATGATACGCAATATCCCGTATGGACAAACAGAAGTAAACACAAAAAGCCAGGGGTGGCGCTAGGTTTTTCCCGACAGGGGGCCAAGCTTCCCGACGGGGGAGCCATCAACCCAAAGCCCCGATAAAAGCGATGAGTTGACAAAAGGATGAGGATCACAAATTTTTCGGCGCGCTTTCGCCAAAATTTTTTTTTTACGAAAAAGTTAAAATTTGGGAGTTTTGTTGAAGACATTTTGAAAAATTTGCATTTTTATAGAAGAAAATTGAAAAGTTTGTTTTTTTTTCAAAGAAAATTAGAAATTTAGGGTCTTTATTGAAGAAGATGCCCTTCCTATGAGCAGAATCATGCAGATCGTCGGGGCGAATGAAGGTCATTGAGATTACCTATTTCTATCGTACGGACGAAATTTGAAAATTTCTCCGACTGGGGTTGGGCAGCCTTACCGATGGGGGCCATGGCCCCTGCCCTCGCCACCCTTGCAAAAATCAACATAATTTTGCTCCCTGGTCAACTCGAGGAATACTCAAGTCAATTCGGTGTAAGAATATATGTAATACAAGATATACTTAGGAAATCTAACTGACGAAAGTAGAGATGTGTACAAGTTAGAAAAATTATCTTACTTCTATTATCAAATGAGCTAAGGAGCTGGACTACATAATTGAAAATAATTGAAAATAACAAAAGTATCCTTTCAAAAACTTTGAAAGTGGTAAATGAATAAATAAAGGTAAAAGGACATGCCAGCAGATCATAAGAGGGACACACACTGACCAATGGTGGTCTAATTGTTAATGTCTTTAATATGTTCTTTTTTTACAATTGTTGGTTCTTCTGTGGCAGAGAAGATAAGTTTCAAAAATATAAAATCTACTGACTTTTTAATTTTATTGAACAAAAATTCCATATTCTTGTTTTCTACCAATCCCTCCAATGAAATCAATGTCATTAATGAACTTCGAAGCATTTCTGCTGTTGGTGTGGCTGATGTATCTGCTGCTATACTGGAGTCAATTTTCCATGCTATTGCAGAACCCCTTAATTATATATTTATCTCATCATTTAATACTAGTATATTTCCTGACACAGCGAAGAATACTTAAGTCACTCACATATTTTAAGGTGGTGATTCCAACAGTTTTTATAATTATAGACCTATATCTTTTAAAAAAAATGACAGAAATAAATGTTGAAACTGAACTGAATATCTGTTTTGCCTTCCTTATCTAAGATTATTCAGAGTTACCCCCTTCTTGGACGAAAATCACATGCTTTGAAATGAACAATTTCAATGTCTGCTCTAACGTTTCCACAGTTGTTGGCACTTTTCATAAAATTCAATTTTGGTTTCAAAGAATATCTTTAAGTCATTGTTTTACACCCTGGTTTAAATTCTCATTTCTCTTATTTTGATATTGTTTTGGGTAATACGTATTTTACACACTTGAACAGATTAGGTTTTATTGCAAAATAAATTCATACGTCTTTTATCCGGTTGTAATTATCTCGATCACAGTGTATTTTTATTTGCTGAATTACATTTTGCCTGTTTTTGATATGTATACTTTACAGCTGGGTGCTTTTGTCTTTAAATATTTTCGTGGTATTCTTCCCCCAACCTTTGTCATTTTTTCCTAATGAAAACAGTCATTTTCATGGCCTTTTTACTGGACAAATACCTTCTACTTATATTGATTATACTCCTGTACAGAAATAAAACTTATCTCTTAGAACATCTGATGCTTTACTGTGGAACAGACTTAGCCATAATTTTTTTAAAAATAACCTCCCTAAAATGTTTTTAAAACATATTCAAAATCATTTACTCGAGAAATAGACTGGAGCTATTCACTTGCAACTTCATTCAATGGTTATCCGGCGAATGTGCTTTCACTTTTCTTCTCTTTTCTTTCTTACTCTCTGCTTCTTTCTTTTACTTCTCTTTGTTTGTTTGTTTGTTTGTTTGTTTGTATGTTTTGCTTTTTTTGTACTAGTCTTCTTTTCTGGTGGATGTACTCTGTATAAGCTTTGCTTACTTCAGATCTTCAAGTTTTTTGTAGCGGTTTTTTGTTGCCATAAGAATTCCAATTTTATTATGAAAAGTAAAGGTAAACATCAAAAAAAGTTTGGGGCGACAGCATGTCCCTTTTAAGATAGTACTTAGAGCGACCAAAACAATTTGTTTCACGCGTGGGAGGCGGAATTTTTTCCCAGGAAGAATGGGGCGATTTTCGGAAATTTCCATTGAAATCATGCAAAAATTGATGAACAATAATGCTCAGGTTAGGATTAAGGTTTGGGTTAAGGTAAAAAATGAAATTGCCCGGGGAAAAAAGTTACGCACGCAAGAGTGAGAGTTGTCACGGAAGTTTTCTCAAGGATTGTGAAGAATATATCTAAGCAAGTCATATATTCATTTTTATATAACACCTTATTAATTTCTCTACATCTGATTGGAGGATTGGTCGTCACATGCCATGGGTTATTCGGTACTTACCCACGATGTTGGGTTAATATATACTAACCCACGGCGGTGACGTCAGCCATGGGGGTACCTACAATCAAATTTTGACCAAAATCTATGATTTAGGAAGTTAGGTGTTATATATTCGCCTCGTTGAATAGATCATTCAATCTTCCAACTAATGAAATTATTCATATTATCGCACTCTTAAACATTCATTATTTGTATACTAATCTAGTTCAGGTGAATTGTTTGATGACATCTGGCGTTACACCTTTTGACCGATGGCAAATGACACACACACATCTGAAAAGGATTTCTAGTTGTGTCGTGTGATTGTTTGATGTCCTTGTTTATTGAAATCTTTTCTCAGAAATGGTGATACTTATGACAGCGATATTTCATGGGCGCGGCCGAAAAGGCCTGCTTATATTAACACATTCCCAATATTAAGAATACTTTTTTAATTTTTTTATATTGAAGCTTGTGATAAATCTACGTCCCATTTATCAGAATTATTTCACTACATATTAATTGAAAGATTGATATCTATCAGTTACATTTTCGAAATACTTATTTAAATGTCTTTCGCAGCAGGTGTATTTTTCCTAATAAAGGCTCCCAAGGAATGCAGTCTTATTGTCCTAATAGGAGTGGGAAACATGGTCTCCCAAATAACTTCGAGGGAAGGACGGATTACCTTTTGTACCCCTATCGCTACCACGACTTATTACCACTTTGATGAAGTTGGAGAGCCTGTTAATGAAAACCTGACTTATAATGACGTACGCAAGAAACAACATTACAACAGATATACAACATGCGATATGCATAGCACAGCCCAACGCCCATACTTGGGTGTGTATAATCTCTAAAAACAGTTGGGTAAACTTTTACTCAGTTTGTTTATGTATGCCTGCTGCTAAACTGTTGGGCAAAAAACTATCCAACTTGGTCCAAAAAATTCTCGTTGTTGGGTAAAATTTACCAAGCAGTGGGTACTTTTGCATCCAACTTGAGTAATGTTTTACCGAACGGTTTAGCAGGGGCCGTTTTTGAGTGATATCAAGGTCCATTTCTAACATTTATTCGTTATCAGTTGTAATAACAAATTCAAATTATTTAATCCAATTTATTTTGTCGCTATTCGCTGCAGTTGTTCTAAACTGATTTCTGATATCTGCAAATTCCGGAAACTTGAATCAAGCGTAGATCATGTCAAAATGATAAACAGACTGTAAGCTACAGTTTATCATAAAGATAAATTATGCCTATTCTACACAAACTTTCTCCTTCATAAATTTTTAAAGACATTCTTCTCTGAATGAAGTTTTCAGGTCAAAGCCACATATCGACCTGTTTTAAGTTCATGCCTTCATACATTTCCAGGACAGGTTAGCAGGCTTGTTTCGCCCCCATACTGGGGTTAATGGAGCAAAAAGATCTACACTCGCATGTAATTTGATCCATGCTATACGTGCCACCCATATGAAAACAGTGACTAAACATGTTCATGCCGAGATTTTCTATTTTATTTTGTTTTTATCTTTTTTATTGTCTTTTTAATGAAGTCTTTTTACTATTGTAACTATATTTTGTCTCTGTTTTCCCCTTAGTACGTCCCTGGGTGGCCGAGACGCCATGGGAGTTACAGTAGCCCGCTTCAAAGTGAATTTTAAGCATTTGCCTCCTTAAAGATCATAAAATTTTAATAAATTTCCTACCTATTACCTTTTCTAACAGACAGTTAAAAGTTAAAACCAAAAAAAAAAAAATTAAAAATTCTCTCCGGCGTTAGTTTGTGAGGAATAAAAGAGCATACCAAGAGAAAGTTTGCAGCCTGGAAGAAGATGACTTGTACTTTACAGGGTTCTTGTGGCTTTTTAGTGACTTAGGTTCATTTGCATCGCTATCTGGTCGTGCAATCTCTTCGCTGTCAGCGCTATACGGAGATACCCATCGATCGCTGAGTGCTTTAGCTGGTAGATGAACAGACGATAAGCAATGCTTGAGCCAAGGGATAGCTACAGACGCGTATTCTGACGAATTTAACATCATGCCTACCTTTCCAGAATTTGTTCGCATAAGTAATTTTTCCGCTTCTTGATGGGGGAATGCCTCGAGCTTATCCATGTATGCTCCTTACAAATGGGGGGAAGCTTATACAAAATAAGGCCACCAAATGAGACTTTCTTCGCTTGGGAAGAAAGGAAAAAACCTCATGATACTTTTGAAATTCCTCGCAAGGTATTTTAAAAACTTCTGGGATTTTGATTTGGCATAGCGTAGGCATTTTGATCGAAATATTTGAAAAATGTTATAGAGCGTAGATGTCATTGCCATCGACAGTTCTCGTTTTCACGCATTATATGTTCTAAGCTTAAAAAACTGAAAATTTATACAAAGATAAAATCCTACTGCTTTATGTCTATATTTTCTATTAAATCTAAGTATTAAGGTAGAACATGTTTTCAAGGTTATGTATATGTCTTGCAATAATGGCAAAGATAAAATGACGATTTTGTTTAAAGTTTGTAACACTCAATCGAAGAACATAACATATGAGATCTGTTTAACTGTAGTACAACTTTCGGTTTCAACGATTCTTTCCAAATAATTTTTTCTGACTAGCAAATAATATAAGGCTTCTAAACGTCAGGCAGGGCCGTGGCCTGCGGAGCCCCTGCCCCATCCCTGAGATTTCCAAATCCTAAATGAGAGTTGGCCGACTTGAAAGAAAAATCTTGAAACACCGAAAAGTTTACTGTCCAAGTTATGATTTAAAGGCACTATGAGAACCTAAGAAATAGCATATAATTAAGGGTTCCTACCTTCTCAAATTTTGCCGACGGGTCCTCGAAACAACACCGTGGATACCTTTTCATGTATATAGATTACTCTTCCTCACAAATGAACTCTCTTCTTCATACATATTACACATCTTCAATACACCCTGCATATATATATATATATATATATATATATATATATGCAGGCCATAAAGACCTTCAGTATTGTTTCTCAAACCGTGCCAAATCTTGCTTTTATAAAATCGCCTATCATAGTCTTTAATTATATGTAAAACTACATGAGCTTGTAAAGAAAGTTGTTTATTTTATTCAAATGTACCCTTTATTCTTGAAATCTATTCTTTTGAAAAGCATGAAATCTAAAAAAAAAAAGAATGTTAAAGTGCAACTTACAAGGTCTAGAATGTGCCATTCATGTCTCCCTATAATGAATCCTGAAGGGCAATCAAGCAGATAGTTTAAAAATCCTAATATATTGCCAAAGTACAGAATATAAATTTTTAAGACTCCTTTTGTATATTAAGTTGCAGTTTTTACTCAATCGGACATTCTAGATGACTTGTAAAAAATTTAAATTTTATAGTTTTGTATGTACTAACACTTCGTAAATAATTTTTAATGTCTTAATGTTTTTCGTATTGTATTTTTTACTCCTCTTTATAAACATTTTAACATTTATACTGGATTTGAAAAAATAAAATAAAATTAAATCCCCATCTGGGAGGCAATTCTACCACGCATTTCTTTGCAAAGCCTACCCTCCGGCTACGCGCCAACCTATGGTGGCCCCGACGGTGGCGCACTAGGAGGGGACGGCCCGCACAGGTTGCCAGTTTTGTAGGGCTGTATGCCAGAGCCAAAAATTTACTAAATCAGTTGAATTTTTTTAAACATATACTTAAATAAAGCTTTTCCAGCGATAGTACCGTGATGGATGTAGGAGACCTTAGAACAAAAAAAAAAACCAAAGATAAGGGGCGACCCTTTCCCTTAAGCAAAATCCCCTTCAAATACAAGCGACTAAAATAGGAAAAAAATCACTGAATAATGAAATTTCCTAAACATGTAATTTGTTCATCGCTTCATCAAGTTTTACCAAATGCAGCACCATCTTACATTTGATCCACCTCACATAGACATAAATCTCTCAAAGATTAGGGTTGGCGTCCCCTCCTCTTAGAAGTAAGGGTGTCATCCCCCTCCTCTTAGACAACATCTCTCGTTTAGAAAAAAATCACTCAGTAAATTAAGACAATTTCTGAATATTTAACCAGTTTAAAGCTTTGCGCTAAAGATAACACCATAACGTACTTAATTCATCTTACATAAATGCTACCCTCGGCACCCTCCCGGATGGCACCAATGCACAGCTCCCTGAATGCACTGGCGACAAAGGAAGAGTCCGCCCGGGTGTCAACAATCTATAGGCACGCCACTTGATTCTCCTCTTACATAGTGTCATGAACTGACCCCTATAGAGACTTTGCCCAGGCTACAGCCCTGGTCAGGCCTAAACAGTTAACTATCCTGACTGAATAGTCTACTACTGTGACTGAATATTTTACTATCCTGACTGAATAATCTACTATCCTAACTGAATAGTCTACTATCCTGTCTGAATAATCTACTATCCTAACTGAATAGTCTACTATCCTGACTGAATAGTCAACTATCCTGACTGAATAGTCAACTATCCTAGCTGAATAGTCTTCTGTCCTGACTGAGCAGCCTACTATACTGACAGAATAGTCAACTATCCTGACTGAATAGTCATCTATCCTGACTGGATAGTCTACTACCCTGACTGACTAATCTACTGAATATTCTGCTATTCTGACTGAATAGTACACTTATCCTGACTTCATAGGGTACTGCCCTGACTATGGAAAATTCGTCTTTATGTGTGTTCATACTTCAAGCCTCCACCTGTTTTTATTTCGTATTTACAGTCACCTCAGTATGAATTAGCATAACTCCTATCCTAATTTAGGGAGAACTTTTTTTAATCCTATGAAAGTTTATTTGTTACTGAATTTTTTAACTCCTTGTTTTACATTTAATATGCAAATTATATGTAAATGAAACACCATAAAAATGTTGTAAAAGAAAGAAAACGACACCTGAAAGTTTCAGGGATTTTTGAAACAAGGCTGGGTGACTGCTTATGCGCATTAAAAAGGGCAAATACAGCTACCTCAGTTTGAGTTAACGTACAAAGGTATCGTAATTTACGTATGGATTATTCATCAAATTCATAATATGGCAATAGATTTGTTTTTGTTTCTGATATTCTAGATTTATACAGAATATCTTATTGTTTTAATTTTAAATATTCAATAATTATATTAGAACATTATGAAAGATATTTGCATGGAAGTAGGAGGAAAGTTGTAAGATATAGCTGATATTTCTTTGTAAATTCGTGGTAACTGCTTATTCACTTTAAGGCCTGAATACCATCAGTCTACTACAACACTATTATCTTTAAGGTGCTAAGTACTTGAGGGATATTCTAATTCGGCGATCATTATAAAAGAACGATTCCGCCCACTCCTCATCCTATGTTTCTTGATCCAATGGCATTGTATAGATCACTATCGAATAACTCACTCATTAATATTTGAGAAAAATGACAAAAATGACTAAAGCAAATGTAGGTTAATTGATTTATTGTTAGTTGTCTATTAAGTGTGTACCGTTTGTACCTCAGTTTTATGAATCTCAACATTAAAATAACTTCTAAGGAAACTGGATCGATAGTTATCTTGAACCCTGTCCTAACTGTTTGAGCTCCCATAGAGGAGTGATAAGGATCTAGTTCTCATTTTTATTACTTCGTGTGGGATTTTCCAACCAATAATAGGTCTTTTCTCCAAGCTAACAAAATCTAAAACAATAAATCAAATAATAACCTAGCAAAAACTATTGTAAGTCTTTTTATATTGGAGGTTATTATTATACTAAAAGTGGTCTGCCTGCCTGGGTTATTTCATGTCTGCATTTAGATCCACGTTTCAAGATGAAGGTGCCAATATGTTCATACTGTATGCTAGTTGTAATAAGTTACCTAGCTGTAATGTGTAGACCTTATGCACATGACGTCACAGAACAGAAAGAGCGCCCTCGGCATTGGAGGTAAGCGCGTATCATTGCAACTTACACCAACAAATGCAGACAACTGATTTGTGTACCGGTCGGACAGGGGCATAAGTTAACTACGCACGCATGCAAAATCTACGTCGTGAATGCAGTGTGCTTCATTGCCTTGCCTCAAAAACTTCAGAACCCTACAACGTCAATTGCAACATTTTATTTTGTTCTGCCTATCAGCTTGGCGGAGACGCACTCCACCAAAATTAGTTGAATTTCGTGTGAAATCCTTTGCAATTTTTAAGCTTATTTTCTCCTCCATCCTTTCTCTGTTTGTGCTGCCCCGTATTAAATAAAAAGTCGGATAATGTTGGCTTTTAACTTCTTTTGAGCAAGAAAGCATAAGAACGGAATTAATTGCAATTCTCTGGTTCACTCGTGTCATTTTGGGGAACTTAACGTTAGCCACCTAGAAAACTTTGTTTAAAGCTTAAAATGTATCGTCTAAGAGGTACATTGCAGGCACTAGCAACGTTAGTTTGCAAATGGATTTGATTTGCTGATCTTAATCGCTATAGATTCATTTAAACTTAATTTTTTAACGTTTTGACTGTGGAATCGATAATTTGAGAATCACTAACAATTTTCTTTGTTATAGAATGTATGCAGATAACAATTTTAGGCTGTCATGCAATTTTGCAGAGTTAAAGACAAACACACGTCACCCCAAAGTTTATTTTTAGTGTAGGGGTATCAAAATTCTCGGTTGGTGACTGCTCTTTGATTGATATCAAAGGCTGAAAATTCAAAAGATGCAGAGTAGCTCACATTTCACACAATGCAGAGAGGGTGTTTGGATTACACATGCTCACCAAGACATGGCCTTAAGCAATAAAATAGGTTTGTGTCTGCACAGGGAGGAGCAATTTTGTGTCCTTACATGCAATCTGGTGCCACATGTGTTAAATGTGAAAAGGGCATCAGTGATCGCCGGCCTGGGGACGGGTTTAAGGGGAGGGGGTGTCCCCCTGCCCCTTTGAAAATTTTTAAAAAATTAGGTGTCCTTAGGTGTAGTCTGGTGCTACATATGCTACCTTTTGAAGTAAAATTTGTTTCAAAATTTGCGTATTTTTAGGAACTAAAAAAATGGCATCAGTGAGGGGGCCATGAGAAGACAACCCCTCCCCTTTGAAAATTTTTGAAAAATTAGGTGTCCTTACATGCAATTTGGTGCCACATATGCTAACTTTTGAAGTAAAATTTGTGTTAAAAATTACGTATTTTAGGATCTTAAAAAAATGGCATCCGAGAGGTGGCATGGCCAATCCCCCCCCCCCCCGCGTACGCCAGCGCAGTGGTAAAAATGTAGTTGACAAAAGTTAAATTGCGATTTTTTGTCTGTTAATGTCCACCTTATGTCATATAAGTTGAAACTAAGATGTACCACTTTAATGCCTACAATTTCGTAAATACCCAGAGTTTTTGGTGGCTTCGCCCCCTGCATTCCCACGGAAGCTCTGCCTCTGGACCCACCAGGGGCCCTTAGGCGGGCCTTGGACCTCACGACGTTAGGGTGAGCACTTCGATCTCCCACGGTGCCTTTGGTGGCGTTTGGCAGTCTACCAGGATTTACCCCTCCCCCCCCCCACACTTACTTTCCGAAATCAAATCCCACTTTTGCCTTTGACTTATAACGTCATCCGTTATGCATACACAAGCTCTTATTATCAGGTACCTACGTAACAAGTTTGAATTTGATTAGATCTACAGTTTAGGAGTTCGCGGATCATATTTTTTCATACACACTCACCCACTCAGACACAGCTTCAATATCACTGTGGAGTGGGGGAAATTAGGACTCAACGTTAAGTTGTAAATTCTGTTTAGTTCAGATTTAGAACAGGCTAAGCCACGTGAGTTAATTGTCGGATTTGTGTTGTCATTATTTAACTTACAAACCTAAGGGGGAATACAGGGTGTGGGTAACGTGGCTAAGAAGGTGGGCCGTGTATAAGAGAATGGGAGAACTCCATTTGGTTACTGCCTTAATAAGGGATCTTCTACTGACATGAGTGACAGGAATCTGCTTTAAAGCCCAATCACGACAGGGCTGTGGGAACATATCCCTGGTGGTGATCCAAGTGATGAAGCTGATCGTTGGCTTTTTTCATCCTTCGATATCTGAAGGAATTTTCACAATGTCAGACTATAAAATTGCACGTTTCACCAAATTACCGCATAAAAAGTGGTACTCAATCTAAACAAGAGCCTCAGTGACCCTGCAGGGCCTTTCACACTCATCTTAAGATTATTGTTGATAAAAACTTGAGACAAAAACCTAGGCCCTACGCGTTTCTTTCTAGTAGTAATTTTCTTATTGAGATTATTGCATGATCACTTGAATACTATGGGTACATAAGTACAGTATCGAGAATCGGTAGTTTTCAACTTCAGACAGCTTTATAACATGATTACATATTTTCTGTAGTCTGCTTGCTTATATATGAGACTAAATTTAAAAAAATAAATGAAACTTTGGTATTTAATTTATTCCTCACAATATCATAAGGATGCATCCTGATAGGTCTACTCCTTCAATGACGTCCCAGTAACAATTAGCAGCTGGCAGATAAATTATGGTGGACGTTTCTGCGTCACTTCCCCAAGAACCCCCTTCACCATCACGAGGAATTGCTCCAGGCTTCAATCCCGTAAGAATCTGTATTAAGGCACCCTCTATGTGCGTAATTTTTTATTTATTTTCATAATTAAGGCTGTTAGTATCTGAATATCTTCCATTAGAAAAACGATGTGTGTATCGATGTGTGAGAAAATAGCATTAATGAAAAAGCTCTTGGAATTATCGCCTATTTGCTCCAACGTGTGTGTAAAAGGGGATGGGATGACATTGTTTTAAAGACTGACCAGTGGAAACATATGTACGTTGCATGCGAAGAGGTTCTAAATAATTAAGTCAACATAAAATGACACAATTAAAAGCCACTATTCACATAGGTTACATCAATGTTACGCATCATGTAATGTTTAGGTGGAGTGTAAAGTCTAGTATGGTATCTAGAGGCATACAATACAGTGGACGTGACCTTTTTTAAAGTTCATTTTTAAAAAGATTGACAGAGAAACAGAGAGAGAGACAGACAAAGAGACAGACAGACAGATTAATAGATAGACAGACAGGTTAGATGAGATATCTTAACGAATCCTAAAAATAAGGTTAATTGTGTTAGACATTTGTTAGACATGAATTCTAGACCCTCGGTTAATGAAAGATCAGCTCCTGCCTTTTGACTGCATAAGCGCAATGAAGTCTTGACGGCCAAAATGCCAATCGAAAATGAAATCGGTCCCTTAATAACGGGAAAATGCAGTCACCCCAGTTTGAATAAGTGTACCCGCGTGTCCTTTTTCATGAAAAGCTCTTGAACATTTTGTGACAATATTTTTCTCACTGAACTGTAACATTCACGTCGAGTTACTTCTTGGTGTACCTTCAACATGCAATATTTTTGTTATGAAATATCGTGAAAAATACTTGAAGAGTAAGATAAGAAGATATATGTGCTAGATTCAGCTGTTGCTTCAAAAAAAGTTAGGGGTGACTGCTTAATCCCTTTAAAACAATTTTTTAATCCACCCAAAACATGTGTATGCCCATAATAATTTCAGTACGACATTGATTCATTCACTTGTCTCTAATGTTTACTTTGAATCAATTGACACATGTCATCGAATGATTTTATTTTGCAGAGAACTTGGAATGAGATTTCTTTTTTTTTCGATTTTTTGGGGAGGGGGTTTGAACCCACTAAGGTCCAACATGCTGTCTCTGCCCAAAGAATCCCAAGAAAGATTTATTGAAGGTACACTGTGATGATTCTTGTTTTATTTGATGGTACTCACATCTATCTTGTAGTAACAATTTACAATATGCTACACTGTTTTATCAGAGGAATATCTTTGTTAAGTCCGACAAGGTGTAACGAACATCAACATTGATAAAATAACCAGAGTTTTAAATTGGGGGCGCTCCTTGAAAATCTCTTGCATTTCTTCCCATTTTGACAGTCACTTATATCTTGTTTCATACACTATACAAACTTTGCAGACCCATTGGGTGTCTTTTTAAAAACATTGATCGAACGGGGACTTTCAAATAGAGTGCTGGGATTAAAAAAACAATATGCAATTATTGCCATTGCCATTAAGCAAAACTACATTCAGTGAAAGCTAACAATTGACTGATTGGTTTAACTTTAAGTCCACATTATGTTATTCGATGCAGAGGCCTCAAGTTGAACGAGACTGGTTTCATTACATAATGTTTTCTTAATCGTTTTTACGGGGATAAGCTTATCTGTGAATTTTTCTAAGTTGCATTCTCAGTTGTTTCTCTTTACGGTTAATTTATCTGGGTTACTGGAAGAGGTCAATGCAGAGAAGGAGAAAAATGATTTTGTTTTTATATAATCGACGGGTATGCCCACTCGAAACTTTGCCCTCCGTCAATAGGACTACCTTATGTACAGGTTATTTAGATAAATATTCATCTCAAAAGGTCAAAAGTTCTTTGAGTAAAATTAACAATGGACTAGTTATTATTTTGGTATTTTCTGTAAATGGACTAGTTAAATTATTTCGGTATTTTCTGTAAATGGACTTCGTATTTTCTGTAATAAAATGTTACAAGCTTTAAAAATTTTTTAGTGAAAATCTTTTACACTTGGAGATAAATGTAATCACCTTACAGCCAGATTCAATTCTCGTAGATGCATTATTTTATATTGTTTTCCCCATATGCATAAAAGGTAAAAATTGATACCTAACGTTCATTAGTGTATATCAGGAACACCAGAGAACTACCCGTAAAATGTAAAAATTCTGCTCAAACCCTGCACCATTTGTTCATCGGCGAAGGAGCCCAATTTGATGGGGGGGGGGGGTGGCTGTGACGACTTGCCCGAAAAATATAACCAAAAATTTTCGCGCGCTCCGCGTGAATTCAACATGTTGATGTACATATCATATAGACATGCATCGTTCATTACATCGCGATGATTGCATGCCAATTACATTCAATCACTTGCCATGTTATTACCCATCCATTTTGGTTATAAATTTTGGGAAAGTACTCACAGTAATCATGATAATAATCATTGGCGGAGCCAGGACTTCTCTCACGTGGGCCATATACAGTGTGTTGTATGATTTTCGGCCTGGGGAGGGGTCTGAGGGGATCCCCCAGCCCCCTGCCTCCTACACCTATGGTTTCTTTTATGATGATTGAAAATTCTTGTAAGCATTAAAAGTAAGTAGGCACTTACGCACAGGCGTAAGGAGGTGGTCTTATGTAAAGAGCTGAATGTTTTATACCCTCGTCTTGCAGACGGAGTCTACTAAGAGAAGGGGTAACCTTCTTCCCTTTGATTTTTTTTTTTAATGTTAGAGCTTTCTCGGTTGTAACTTGATGCTACATTTTGGGTAGATTTTGAAGTAAATTAATTGAAAAGTTTGATATTTTATGAAAAAGTAATAAATTTTACAGATGTGGCGTATAAGAGGGTTTTTGACCTTCAAAGGGAGGGGGTCAGAAGCATGCCTTGGTCCCAAACGTTTTGAATGGGAGAGCTAAATCCCGAAGCCCACCTCCCCCACTCCCCACGCTTATGTCTATCCGTTCGTTGACTGATCCATTTTGCGGTGTCTGGATCCTTGCAAAAGTTTTCAACGCGTACAAGCTACATCCCATATGGAAGCTTACACAAGGGTCTTTTTCAAAATTTTAACTAAAGGGAACCACACATTGTTGAAATTTTGGGTCATTAGAGCTTAATAGTAAGGTGATGGTTTCCACTCTGACGATTCAATCAATTTACGATATTGCAAAATGGAAGCATAAAATGCCAAAGTGACTAAAACATTTCACATTTCCTTGAATTTCCCATAATGTTCAACTCATTTGGCACAAAAGTTACATTAACTCACCTTTCTGCAACACAGAGTGTACTTAGCTTCCCCACTCCCTCAAAAATGTGTAGACTTAATATGTCACGCAACATTTTCAGCGTAGGAATACTCTTGAATTGATAGTAAGCCACCTACAGTGACACTGAGAACATCGGCCTCACTACCAAACTACTTGTGTGAGTTTGTTATGGACGGATTGTCTCGGCTACGAACCATCCCTTTGTTTCAAACGATAACAGAACCCCATAATTACGGTGTCGTTGAAGTTGTCACAATAGAATTTAAGGTATTCGTTCTCACATGTTAAATATATACATCCAATAGGTGATGGGATTGTAACAGGAAGGTCTCGCCATCTCCCAAGGGAGACCGTTTCTTTTCCAAGCATAACATGTGGTCTACGATCCATCAAATACTCCGGTGTGGGTCGTCATTGACCCCCTCGTATCCCCTTGTAGACCCCCAAATTCTTCTCAGATTGTCATTGTTCGTGTCATATGTACATACACAAGGGTGCACGGGTCTGAAAGCCGAACCAGCGCCTGTCTGTTAGCATAAACAACTTTTGTACTTGTAAAAGCATTTTGGTATTATTTTTGCGGTTAGAGTTTTTAACAGTATCGTATTGTTTAAATTGCTGGGGGCGTTTGTCATGGTAGGTGGATTCAAGGCAGTCTGCTACTAAGGATGTATTAGACCTTGAATTAATTAAAGAGAGATCAGCTTGTAGAGGTGTATGGACCTTTTAACCTTTAATATCCTCGTCACGGAACTAGTGGCTAGTATGGGGACAACGTAGACCACGTAGTTGGCTGTTTGGTATTTACCTGAATTCAGTGAGAGTCACAGTTGGTGTCTGAAGGTAGGAACGTGTATGCAAACTAGATCTTAGTGAGTAGGGTCGTCACTTTAACGGTCATTTATACTGCACCGTGAAGTCTCACTAGTACTACCTTCTGGCTCTTTTATTAAGCAGTTAAAAGAATAGTCCAGACCCAAATTTATGTTTGATATGTTAAAGAGGAACATATTCTAAGCATTCTCTGAAATTTT